>JAAAKQ030306172.1:0-26862 GCA_010016005.3 Zanna intricata
AGAGATTGCCATGCAGTTTTGATACACTCTGTATAAGAAATATATTCAAACTAAATAGTCAAATTTATATCTGAAGGCTAAGAATGACTATCCTATCAGTGTGGTGGTTAGTATGGTGACTTCTAATTCAATTGGTCGTAAGTTCAATTACCAGCAAGGCTCTAGCATAATTTCACTATTACTTTAAACTGAATAACAGAAATAAAAATTTTGAATATTCTTTATAAATGAGTATAGTTTTGATTGAAAATTTACTATGTTTTAACATAATCAGTTGAATCTTATCTATATTTTAAAAGTTCTTTTTTTCTTTTTAAGTGATGTTCACTTTTCACTCATTGGTTTTGGAGCACCTGGCATGAAATGGCCACAACATTATACTACTAATGGCAAAATAGATTTTAATGGGAAGAGTACAATATATTTCAGCAAAAAGGCAGCTCCAGCTACTTCTGAAAAGTCAAATGAATTCATTGAAAAAATTAAATACTACAAACATCAATTTGATCTTGAAACAGGTAAATTTCTTACAACATAGTATATGAACTCATTTTAATTTCACAAAACTATGTTTAGTTTGGTGGATTTCTTTAAGTATAGTGTGTACTTTGTGACATAGGGAAGTAATTAACTTATGAATGACATCACACAGTTAATTTAAAACCTAACATTATTTTTTTACATGAAATATGTGTGAACTAATGCCATTTATTTTAGATTTACATGACCTCCTGCTTTCACCCATGTGATAGTGTGATGTGCGTTATTCAGGTGTAATGTTACTTGTTCCTATTGTTTTTGTTTTTTTTTTTTAAGAGGAAGATTTTAGCAGTATCAGTGATTCCAATTGTTACACGCATATGATAAACACCTTTTTTCTGTCAGAATTACAGATGTTGAACTTGGAACAAGATGTTTGGTTCCAACAAGATAAAATTACTGCCAGACTTTGCAGAAATTCCATGAAAATCCAATTTTTATTTTAAACCCTGATAAATCCTGTTTATTAGATAAACTGAAGACACCTATTTCATAGACAGGTGCCGTAGATCACTTATGAGATAACCATTGGAACAAGTGTGGGACAATTTCACCTTTCGATTTGAAAACTGTATTATGGAAGATGAACTTCTTCCAGATGTGTTTTTTTCTACACAAGAAATGGCATCCCTTCTTGCTACTATTCAAAACAAAGTTTGTTGTTTAATCATCTGTGTACTATTCATTCAAAAATGAATAAACTCCTGAGACTCTGTTTTACCCTTGTACTCTATTATCAAATCCTTATGATTAAAAGTATCTTTTCTTTGTTATTAATACAAATTAAAATTAGAATGTTAAGTTTTAATTTTTGATAATATTTTTTTATTTATTATTTTCTTTTATTTTTAGGTAATACCCAGAAAGTTATTGCATTTAATGAAGCTTTCAAATATCCATTCCGTCCAGAAGCAGCTAAAGCAGTCGTTGGTGTACTTGGTGGTCCATGTGAAAGAGCTTCAGTACCAGTTGTAGGTTCTTTTATATTTAATATATAAATGTGAAAGTTTATTGGTTTGTTTGTTTGTTTGCAACAGCATCACACGAGAACCAACTAACCTATTGCTTTTAAATTTTCAGGATATATTTGTGTTACCTCAGGAAAGATTTTTTTTTTAAGCCAGAGATCAAGGCCCTAGCCTCCTTGGAGGTGATGTTGTAAATTAAAGATGTTCATTAAAGAAACAAAACTTAATCCTTTTAGTTAATTATATTTCTGTCATCATGGTAACAGAAGTATAATGAAATAAAATGACTAATTTTTTCTTGTTTAATAATTTCTGTAATTATTTAATATCTGTACTAATCTAGCTTGTGTAATTTAGTTTTTTCTCAAGTATTTGTCAAATTTGTACACTTCCTTCTTCACCATTTCCTCTTTTCTTATATATTTATATAAGATCCCCTTTATTTATTTATTTTTCTTCCTCCATGTAGTTTTTTCAATATTAGTAATTGAAGTTCACTATATATTACCATAAATTCATTTTAAATATATATATATATATATATATATTTAATACAAAAATGCAAAACTTTCTCATAACTATGAGGATAACGAACGCATAGGTGGTCCAGGGTGTGGAACCTCCTGGCTAGATGGTTGGCCCTGACCAATTAGTACATTAAATTATGTATGTACATTTGAGTTGTTAATGCAATAATAAAAATGGAAATAATTTTTTTAGTTTAATTCATAAAAAATGATTTATTTATTTTTTCAAAGATAATAGTTTATCACAGTTATGTAAAAGTATAGTTATCTATGAGCGATTAAATACTTGAAAAATCCCAAGGCTGACTTGAATTTTAATCCATACTTTTCAGATGAAAGGTAAATCTTTCTACTCCTTTACTGTTTTATCTTTATTGCCTCTTTCAATTGACACAGCAAGTTAGAATAGTATTCTGAACTAACTGATTAATGAATCTTTTAATCTTCAAGATACATTCCATATTCCAGAAAGCTGCAACCTTGACCTATTCTGGTGAGTTTTAGGCTTAAATCTCTTTATCTGTGGTGAACTCAAAAGTGCTGCCATTATGCCACAAAAACTGCTGTTTGGTCTCTGAATCATAGTGTATAACCATGTCACATAAACAGTGACTAATCATGACAGAATATATAGAAACTACTTTAAATGCTTAAAAATCATCTTGAAATTTTTTTTGCTAGAATTCGTTTCATTTTCAGAATAACATTTCAGTTTCTTTTGGGTCTACAAATTCATTAATTGTGAACTCAGTCTAACTTAAAATAGTTTTAGATTAATTATCTAGTAGAATCAGTTTGTATACATAACAATTTTAAAAGTTGATTATCAGTTGTTGAAGACGTCCCACATCTTTCTGCACTTTAGACCTCAAAATACTCTCTATGCTATTCAAAATACTATGTATGAAGTGATAATGCTGGTTTGAAGAAATAGTGTTTTGGTGATAGCACAGCGCTTTTATGTAGTTAAATACAATAGAGATTTGTTTGTGGTTTTTACATGATGCATTCCTTTGGAGTGCATCATTTCCTTGGGAGATTTTTCTAAAACTCTAAAGACTTACTAACTTTCTGATGTATTATGAACATAATGAGAGCCAAACATTCAGCAGTAGAAAATTCTGTACTTTTTGTTGATGCAGGAAAAAAATAGCACTGAAATCCTTCAAATTGTAACTTTATAATAAAAAATAACCTTTATCCAATTATAGTGATAAAAATAAACTCAGATTTTTTGACGTGAACTACGCTGAAAACTTGTCAGCCCTCCTCTTAATGAAAAAATGTATTTTAACAATTTTTCTTTATTAACACTCCACATAATCTTCTCGAGTAATTTAAAATAATATATTAATTTATACATTTTAAAAATAAATTGTAACAATTTTTTGTTAACATATTTTTTTAAATTTTAGTTGCAGTATTCAAGAATGGTTAAAAACCTTGTTTTTAAAGAAAAGACTGGTGTTCAGTTCCATCTTATCACACATCTTAGTAATTTAGAGTCGACTACTAAGGATGCTAAACATCATTTAACTGATATTGTTGGTAAGTTTAAATAATAAATATGTAATATTATTTATTATAATAAATCATCGCTTTACTTTATTTGCCGAGCTTTAATTTTAATACTTTAATATATTATTTTGTTTTAATATATTAATTGCCACTTGAGTTACCAACGATGTAAAAACCAGTTTGGGTGAATTGTTTATAGTAGAGTTTAAGTATAAATTATTACTGTTATGTTTTAATTACAAAATTGTGTTAATTTTCTTTTACATTTTAATGGCCATCCATTAATACTCAATCACTATTATTCTGAGAAGTCTAAATTTTTTAGGGTGTTTACATTTAATAAATGATTTTGAATCAGTACTAATTTATAGGTATTACTTTAACTTTTTATTATTAAGTACATTGTTTTTTTCTAAAAGATGAATTGGTTTTATATGTTCAATATAAAATTGTATTTAACTGATCATAGATATACCTTATTGCATTGTTAATACACAAGGTGGTTAATAAAAAAAATATATACAATTGGTATAAATTTGACAAATACATACGTATCCTGATCCCGTTCCAGCTACCGCTGGATCTGGGTGTTAACGAAACCTCGCCATCTTTCCCTATCTTCCCACCATTTCTCCTCCTCTACTTGCTGCCAATCAAAACTTCTCTCTTCTACGTTCTTCCTTACCTCATCCTTCCATCGTATTCTGGGTCATCCTCTGGGTCTTCTTCCCTTTATTTTCAGCTCTTCCATTCTTAGCGGTAGTCTGTGTATATAAATTGTTTAAAAGTCAAACCCCGGCTGAATTTCATTAGGCTATTACATATCTGTTCTTGTTATATATCAGTTAGATGACAATTTTCCAATTATTGATTTAAAAAATTTCTGGCAGTGCAGCACATGTTCAGTATGATCGATTTTTGAATTGTGCTGTGGATATGTTCATGTTGAAATGCATATTGAATTAAAATTACAGACTAATTCAGCCTACCAAAAAACACATTTTGCTTTTTCTTGAACGTGAACATACAGTAACAAACTAAACATCCCTCAGCAACAGTAAAAAAAACTGGTGTGGTGGTTTGAACTGGTGTTACACAAACTTTTGGGTTTGAGGCTACCAATGTAACTTTTCAAAATTTCACTATTACCTTGATCTTTTTTTATTTTTTTTTAACCCCCTGGACCACCGTTAAGTATTCTTCAGAGGATTAATGATTTGTAGTGTGTATGGAAATGCTATGCCTGACTGGTATTCGAACCCAGGATCTTTGGATGAAAGGCCAAGATGCTACTACTCGTGCCACAGAGACCGGCATCCTCTGATAGCTCAGTTGGTAGAGCAGTGGGCTGTAGTGTGAAATTGATTATCTTGATTTCTATAACAGAAACCCCACCATTCTTTTATGAAGCTCCTGTATATAGCTAGGACACTTTTTATATTATGCTTCATATATTTATTTAATAAAGATGAGTTCTACTTTATCATTTCATTTTTGTTTATTAAATTTACTACTTTTTACTGTTTGTATTTTTTCTGCTCTTTAATATTACATTTTCAAGGCTTAAGATGGTAGTCAATTTAGCATGGCAGGCAAAACACAAAGTAACGTTGCTAATGACTTATCATGTCTGTAGAATTTATATTTATTTTTTCAAAATTTAGCTGGTACCTAAGTTTTGAAATAAACTTTGTGAAACAATATTCTGCAAACTTGCTAAAAACTGAGTGACAAAGAGTTATTAAAAAAATTATAAAAGGGTAATAATGATTTTTTTTTTTTTAATTTATTCTAGGTTTCAACAATGATGAGGTTTACACACTGAATAGCAGAAAGAAACCATCAGAAACTTACAGCCCGTCATCTATAAAATATGATTCTGACATCTGTGCCACAACTGTTAATCTGGTAAGCACATTAATTATATATTATAATTGCTAAAAAAATTAATCAAATTTTTCATTATAGTTTTAAGAATGGAAACATCTTTTTTCCTACAACTTACATAATTATGAAAAAAATTATATTTATTATATGAAAAATTCAGTTGTGAAAAAATTAATTTCACTAAGGGTCTATATATGAAATTTAAAGAAATTTCCTGTGCCGTAAAAATTTCAGTAAAATGTTTCCTTATAATTTTTTTCTTGATGTTTGTATAAGACTTACTTTTTGCCAAAAACATGATTTGTTTTTTTATTCTTCTGCAAGAGATGTCTCTACTGATTTCAGAAGAACGCATTAATTCAATATAAGTTCAAGTTATAAACAGAAAGTTTCTTCCATATAACTTAAATGAAAGATTTTTTCAGATTATACAGTCAACTTTGATGATTGCAAAGTTTTTTTCATCATTGCTTAGTAATGGATTATTGTTGTAGTAATAATATATGTTGCTTGATGTTATTATGACAATTATTTTCTCATGAAAATTTAAAAAACCTGGCTGTAAAACTTGCAATAGAAGTATCTCTACAATTATTAATAAGAATTAGTCAATAAAATTCTCCCTCTAAAGTGATTTCGATATATAAGACAAATGTTTAGTTTTAAAAAAGTATCCTCCAAAATGAAGTTTTACTTTTATGCAAAGTCAGCTTGTAATTATATTTATTTAACATTATTAAATATTAAACAATTCTCTTCAAGTAAATTGAAGGTTTTTATTCAAAAATGTTATGAGGTGAAGTTTATGGAGGGAGATCTTAGCACTTTCTTCAGTAAAGTATCAAGAGGTACTCCAGTAATTTCACTAAAGAATGTACTGATAACACAGGAACAAACAAATTTTTTTTTTTTTTGTTGTCTCAGAAGAAAGATAGATATGCGATTCTGATAGTATTTTTTCTCCTGAACTCAAAATGATATCGGGTCTCCCCATCACTCAAGCCATGAGACAGGCATTTATAATTTCAAACATTTTAATATAGTCTGCATTCTTAACTACATAATATTCAGACATTTGACTCCCCTAGAAAGTAAGAATTGATGATTTTATGCTTTATTTTGCCTGTGGAGATCCTTCTTGATGGTCCAGCAATAATCAGCCAGCATATTAGGATATTTGCCTTGATACTTCTTTTCCATAACTGAAATCTCCTGATGAAAGTGTTCTCTGTGCTAATTGCTCACTGCAACAAGATTTTCCAGGAAGAAATCTAGGTGCGAGTGCAGAAAGTGTACTTTTAAGTACATATTACAACCCAAATTTTTATAAGATCATTGACAAAATCATGGTAATTTTCAACCTTTCGATTTCCCAAATAACTTTGAGTAACATTTTTGAATGTTTGCCAGTTATTTTCTCCAGTGGATTCAATACTTCCTCATCAGCATGCATTTGTAACCCACAAATATTCCTTCTTTAATTTTTGCATTGCTAATTTTATGAAACTTCTGTTGTAAGTGCGTGAAACCAGGAATATTATCCATGGCTGTGACGAAATTCTTCATTAATCCTAGTTTGATATGTAACTGAGGTGGATACACATTTTTAGGATTACACAATGGATCATGTTTCACATTTTTCTGTTCAGGAGTAAGTGATTCGTGTTTAGAATGAAAAAATTCATTATTTTCTATTGAAATGGTTTTTTCTGGCCCATTCACATAAAAAAACAATAATAATTTGTGTAACCAAAGGCTGCTGACCATAGTAAGTGCATATACCTTCAAATCGCTACGAATATTCCATTCATACTGCATATTGAAGCGTTTCCAATATAAATTTAAAGTTTTCGTATACTGCTTTCATGCTTACAGAGTGAGCTAAGGTACTGATGGGAATTTATTGCCATTATGCAGAACCACAGCTTTTAATAAACTAACTTTAGAGGAATCAATGAACAAGTACCACTTTGTTGGATATGTTCATTACAAAGTGTCTCCATAAGAGAAAAAATGTTAACACTAAACCATTTTCTTCAGAAAAATAGTCTTTAAATTCTGAGTTACAATTACGGCAAGTAATATCTTTACATTCTTTTGAAGAAGATTCCATCCTTTAACCAGGAAGGAAGTATTTCAGACTGTTTTTTTTTTTTTTTTGGTAACTGTAACTCTTAAATGAAATCGTTACGGTTTTCTTGAGGCTTGTATGAACTTTGTTCAAAAATTGTATCACCAGAATTTGTTTCTTTTTCTTCCTTACTTTCATCAGACTCTGAACTCTCTTCATCTAATGTCACATGTTCTGGAGGCTTTGATATGAGCAATTCTTCACAATATGGAACTGGTCTCATTACAGATAACAAGATAGGGCATACCACTGTATGTTTTGATTTTGACATAATCCCTTTAATTAAGCAGAAATAACAGTCAGAAAAGTGATCTCTGGGTTCCCTCCATAGGGATAGCAAATGGTATGTGGCAAGTACCATTTTTCCATGCAGGGAGAAGCCTAGAACACAATAAATGAACAGATATGTGGGACCCAGACCTTGTTTGATGCCCAACTTTATACCTGAAATAAAATTCATAAAACTTTACTAATGGAGTAAGGTTTCGCCTTTGGGCTTTGAGCATCACTTCACCACATACATAAAAAAAAATGTTAGAATGATTTAAACAAACTCTAGGCATTTTGAACTAATGAGTAATTAAAAGAAATAAAGTTGTAAATATGTAGTACACAATAATTCACAACACAAAACACTCACAATGACATGTTTATTGGTTTACTACTACATCACAACTGGCATCATTCTGATGAACATATTCTATGCTAGATCGCGTTAGTACATGTCGATATCCATCTGAACTTGCATAACTGTAGCAATATTACAGTTATTTTGGTTCCATTATATTTTCTATGCTGTAGTAGCTTTTACTTGACAATGGACAAATATGGACATATAAAAATATTTTATGTACGTATAAAAGTATGTTTTAAAATATTTAAATAACAAAAAAACTGTGGGTGATGAAGAAATTCTGAATAAATATTTGAAAACGGGATAAAAAAAACTACATTAGGACACCTATCCGTGCTAGTGAGACAAAAATCATGTTGACTAGTGTAATTTGTTGTGAAAGCCTTTGGATGAAAACCTTCAAACTTCAATTTATTTGAAGATTGGTTCTTTATCTTTAATATTAGTAATTTTAAATTTTTCATCAGTTTTTTTTTTTTCCATTTTGGTCAAGCTATGTTTATTCATGTATGGGATAGTGTATTTAAGTAGATTACATGATATTAAACTGAACTTTATTTTTTTATTTATTTATCTGGCACTAATTTATTTATTTTTATTTTTTCAGGCTGGTGGTGTTGTTTTCAATGCTGCTAACTTTGTTAATGGAAAAACAGAAGCTAAAAAGCATTTCATTCATGATGTATCAACTATTTTAACCGAAAATTTTGCTGGAAAACAACAAACACTTGACTGTAAATGTATTGAAAGTGAAGGTATACCTACGACTGATTGTTTTGTTGAAGACACAACTGAAAGAGAAATCCTTCAAGTAAGCGTGTTAAATTATTTTCTTATGTATGGGGGGAGGTTCATATGAGTGGGCAGGTATATTTGTTTTAAATTGTTGTTTTGGGAAGTTATATTTAGATGATGTTCTTAAAGAAGGAAATAAATTATTTAATACTGCACTTTATATCATTATGTTCATTCCAAAAGAGCCTCAAAAATACTGTTTACTTTTTGTAATAAATTAATTAAAATTCTATTTATGACATTTTTTTGCAAGGCTTATTGTGTGGTTATTATATATTTGAAATTTTATATTTATTATCCATAAGTACAGCTACAATTATACCACATTGTATACCACACATCCCTCCATGCAAGATCCAATTTTAAGAGTTAAAAAAACCACCTTTTTTCGAATTGTGTTTCATATAGTCTGATGGTTGATTATAAACATACAATTTTTTTGTAATATTTAAACATTTACTAAATATAGAAAAATATTATGCCACAAAAATATACATTAGGACGGGTGAAAAGCCACATTATTGCTGATATTCACTAGCAGTATGTTCATAGATTCATGAAGAAAATGGTGGGAATCTACTTCTGTACTCACTTTTCCTGTTAGGGATTTATTGAGAATATCTATGCCATTTTTGGGAATAACATGTGACTTGTATTAAATTGCCTAAAACCGTTATGATTATTGAATGTGACAAAAAAAAAAACTCATATCTTTTCCACTTTTCTGTGTAAAGTAATTATCATACAGTGTATGGAAATTAACATCCTAAATAACTGTAGATATATTAAAACAATAGAGAATTATAGGGATAGAAAAAAATAAAAGATTGAATGTGTAATTAATATGTTCATTTTCTCCTATTGTCTTTATTTATTATTTTTATATATTTTATTCATCTATTTTTTTTTTTTTTTTGTTTCAGAAACAAGTAAAAGGAGTTAAAGGTTAATCAGAAGCATCTTTAGAATTAACAGTATATCATTTTTTAATTTAGGTTTATGTTAATTATATTAATAAAATATTTTTACATGAACAACCTAATATATAATTATAATAAATATATTTTTTGTAGTATAATTTATAAAAAAAATACATTTCTTTCAGGTAATAATTAATTCTTGTAACTAATACCCTGCTGTATTAGGTTAATAACTGTCATTTTGTTCTATTAGTTAAAAATAACTTCACAATAAACACAATAAAAATTAATTTGTTAATTTAAATAAATCTACACTAATTAAATTAATGTTTTGTTAAATATTTTTTTTTATCTGTAATATATCAATAATTCAGTTTTTTGGAATTATTTATTATGTTTTGTAAATTTATTGTGTGTATATGTATTATGTATGTAGATTTACTGATTGCTTTTATTATTTTTTACGTGAAGCACATGTGATGAATATCTTATAATATCCAGAATAATATTTTTTTATTCTTATCAGAGTACTTCAAATTTTATTAGTGTGTATGGTGTTTTTTTTTTTTTTTAGTTTTAAAAATTAACCTAACAAGTGTAAAATATTTTATTAATTAATTGAGTTAAATGTGGATGTATTAAATTGAAAAAAAAGTATATAGATATATATATAATAAATTATTTAAATAATATATTTTTATAATTTTTTACACTTTATTTATTTTTCTTATTTTTTTATATCACCTTTTATGTAATAATATGTTTTAAAATTACCTAATTTTTTTTTTTTTTTTTAACAGCATGCTATTGCATAATAGTCTAGGTTTAGTAATAATTATTATTGGTTTTTGAACTGAAGTGTGATTACAAATTTAGATTCTTTTTAAACTTAAAACTCTAGAGTTAAATTATACGATAAAATATTTTTATTACTGAAAAATATTCAACGAACATGGATCTTACCTCCACTGACTGATAAGGCATTTCCTGAAATTTAATATACAGTGTTACTAAAAGGTGGGCATTTGTCAGATTAATAGTTTATCTGTATTGATTAGTGAAGTTAGATGTAGAGTTCTATGGTATATTTTCTTTTGTCATTTAAATTCAGTTAGAAAAACCTTTTAATGCAATGCATTAGTTGTATTATCAATTTTTTTTTAATTAAAGTGGGTTTATTTTCCAATAAATGTAGAATCCCAAATACCCCAGTAACCTAGAATCCCAAATGGTGCCTATTACTTATTGAAGTTATTACTTCTTTTAGTGGGGTAAGGATGTATGTTGATCATGGAGAAAAAAGTTTAGTATGCCATCATGGAACGCTCTAACACGGCTGTATATTTTGCATGTTTGGACCTCTGTTGAAATAAATGAATAATATTTAAAGTGAAAAAAAAGTTAGTCTAAGAATTGAACCCAGTCACGACAGGGGCACAGCTGACTGTCACCTTAAACCGATCAACTACAGTAACTCCCTGTTGTACTGAGTGAAATTTGTTGTATATAACAACATGCGCACAAAAAAATAAAATTTATAGTAGTTGTGTGTGCAGCCATCTGTGTTATACGTTGTACAATATATATTACATCTGTGTGTGTGTGTGTGTGTGTTTGATTATGTACCTATTTGTTGTATATAAGTTGTGCGCGAAAAAATAAAATTTTTAGTAATTGTGTGTGCAGCTATCTTTGTATGTCAAATTTTACGTTTGTAAAAGAAGTAATAACTTCTGTCGGCCAGTCTTGTGACTGCAGATTTTTATTTTTTTTATGGTGTATGATGTTAGAAAACATAAGGTTATAAACATGGAAGTCCAAAATTTTTACTGTAGCCCATTGGGCTGATCTAGTGGTTTACTTGTTATTGCAAATCAGCTGATTTCAAAGTCAAGAGTTCTAAGGTTCAAATGCTAGTAAAGGCAGTTACTTTTATACAGACTTGAATATTAGATTGTATATACCAGTGTTCTTAGGTGGTTGAATTCAATTGAAATCATATATCTCAGGAATGGTTGACCGCTCTCTTTTTGTTTAGCCTCCGGAACTACCATAAGGTATTACTTCAGAGGATATGTGAGGAATGGTTGACATGAGACTGTAGAAGACTACATTTCATTTACATTCATATATTTCTCCTCATTCATCCTTACCTTATGCAGTCTTGTATAAGGACCTAAGTCCTTATAGTGGTTCTAGAGAGAAAACAGAAAAAGAGAAACAATTTTTACTATACGTTTAGTTCCTTTAAAATATAGTTTTCTACAATTGACATGAACCCCTCAAAATTTGAGTTGTGTTTTATGAAGAATGTATTTTATTATGTTTATTAATGTTTTAATAAATAAACATAAATGTTTAATAAATATTTAATTAATAAACAAAGATAAATGTTTATTATATATTTTTTATGGAATATAGTATGCACGTTAACCAAATAGTATGACACATCCAACGTCATTGCTTTTAGTAGATACTAAGTTCTGTGATGGGAGTCTTGACAGTGATATGTCACTTGGGACTATTAGCACAAGTTTTAATTTATTTACTTTGAACTTTTAACAGTCAATACAGTCTTTTTGATGATCTATTCATAATTTACTCTTGATATCACACATTGTCCCACCGTAGCCTAGTAAAGTATTACTTCATGTGATGTACATACCACAGTTATAAAGAGTTGAAGGAATATGAGATATCATTTTTTATCACAATTTATTTTCAGTAGAAAATTATCTGAATTGGTAGCTTGCAGTGTAGTGTTGTCCACAGTCTACATTTTAAAATGAAGTTTTAAAAAAAATCTATTTTGATAAAGAAAAAGGGATGACTAAATAGAATGGGAAAGCATATAAAGTATACTGAATTTCATTAAAAAAATTGCCATTGACCACAATTAGTACTTTCAATAAATACTTTCTTTTTACTTCATCTACCCATTTCCTAGACTTCCTAGGTCAGGTTTTTGACTGTGAGTTTCCACCATTTATCTTCCATGACTTTCTTCACTTCAAGTTCTTTCTTTTCAGTTTACTCTTTCATTGTATCATATTACTTCTGTATTTTCCTTTCAGTCTCTTTTGCTTCAAAAATTATTTTTTATATCTTCCTAACTCTGTCAGGCATAATATTTAAACTTATTCACTCCCTTATCCTCTCATATCCAATTCTGTGTCTTTTTGTTTTCTCCAGTATGTTTTTCAGAAATTTCATTTCTGCACTGAATTTTGCTTCCTTCTTTCCCTTAAGTGGATCTGAAGGTGGGTACTTAACCACAGCATACATGAGGATTGGATATAAAAATTAATAATTTTTATAAATCACATTGTACTTTGTTGACAATTCCTTATTCCATATTAGACTTCTGACATTCTGGTTAAAGGCTGGAAACGTCTGAACAGTTTTTTTTTTTTTTTTTACATGGCATATTCTGCAATTACTTTCTCTATTATGTAAATTCCCCACCTGTACCACTACTTTACTTTCTTCATTGCTGATTTACAAACTGCCTTTGTAATCTCAGTATATAATGTATTTTTCATAGTTCATCTTCTTTTCAATAGAACATCTTTCTTTTCTTCAAAATAATGTCATCTGTAAATAAAATCCCTATTACCTGATTCTGAGCCACCACTTTTTAAGAATTTGTCCATTGCTAACATAAAAAGTATTTAAAACAACTTACTTCCCTGACGTAATCCTGATCAGTCTGCTTTCCCAAGTTATATATTTCCACAACTCATTTATAGTGTGCATTGTTTATTTTTCCCTGCCCCCACAGCCAGACCGCAATTAAGCATCTACTCAGCTCCGAGGAGTACCACTGTCTCGAACTATCTTGGCAGAAACTCAAGGTTCCCCTGAGGTAGCTGGGACTTGGTCTTTTAATTATATGTCATGCCTCTAATGAGGGGCCCCCCAAAGAGATCCCCCCACCAGGACTCTGGTCTTTACACTTTCCCTCTAATAGGGAACCCCCAAAGGGATCAACCACCGAGACTATAGTCTTACATTCCCCCCAGTGCCACTACAAAGGAGTCGCTGCCAATCATTGATAGTGGGATGCCAGAGCCTCTCACCTCTCCCGGACGGGGTTGTTCCTCACAGACACCACCGTTATACTGTGCAGGTGAAGCCTTGTAGCCCCGACCCCTGGATCCACGCCCATACATCTTGCAGGAAGGACATCATGCCTTCCGCTGATGCAGATGCCTGGCCTCACCACAGGTGAAACAATCCGATCCAAGTCGATACAAGACTTTGCCTTATGGCCTGGATTCCAACAACTGAAGCAAAGATTCTCGAAAGAACACATCATCATCTTACAGACCACCCATTCTATATGAACACGCCCAAGAGTCAATAATTTGTCTGCAAGGATGGGCGGCACTGCCATAGTGACCACCTGTATCGCACCATAGGTCAGCCGCACAAACAAAATGTCAATCATTACTGCCTCCCCTGTGACTCAAACTACATTAGGAACTCCTCTTGCATAATGAGCACATCCACATCCTTAAGAATGTGGACTCTCCAACCATTCCTCCCCTCCAGAGCTGTAGTGGCGCCCTCCACTTTTGCAGAGATCTTCTTGCTGAGCAATTCATCAGTGCCTCCATCAGCCTGCACCTGGATATGGAGGTCCTCTTCCTAGTCCTTGCGTGTTAAGAGGACCCCGGCTTCTCCTTGCAACACAGCCCCTTTAACAGGGCAGTGGAGGTTAGCATACATCCTCCCCAACCACCACAGTGGATGGTAAAACCTTACCTGTGGGCCTGGCCACAGGTAAGGTCTTACCATCATTCTTCACCATTGACGCTGATGACACACGAAGTAGGTCACAAAAGATTTTCTCCCTATCCGTTGACTTGCATATTCAACAGAATGCTGCAAAATTTGTCCAATTCGCCCAGGTGGTCCACAAGCAGACCGCCTGACACTTCTCATCCTTCAACGCATGATGAACAGACCTACAAAGGCCACTTCATGATCTCCAGCTGTCGAATTAAGTCCCGCACACCTCTTGTAAGTCCTGTACGAAATCCCCTTGAACATCCTCTTCCAAACACACAGACTGTCTCACCTCCTCAAATAATAAGGTTCCCTACCAGGCACCTCCTTACTAGATGACAAGGAGCCTTTACCTCCAGCCCGCAGCTTTTTCTTCTCCCCCACAACCAGGAGAGAAAGCCTCAACCTCCGCTTCCCCAAAGATTCCTATGGTCACCACCCCGAACTCATTTCATCATCGGACCTTTGTTAGGGACGGGAAATCTCTTTCATACTCTTCACTACCCTCACTGTCCTCAGACATAGTAGAAACCCCTCAAAAACAGAACAAACCAAAATGTATATACTACTTCGTTTCCAAACAAACAATCCCTAACAACGCTAGGTTAGAATTGGAAAGAAACAAAAAAAGTTAACAAAAACTCAACAAGAACAAAACGTAAAAACACTAAAATTTCAACCCAAACTTCAACAAATTGCAGCCATGATATAGGAGGTTCAGTTAACATGTGTGCCCCCTACCAAATCACTTGATGATGACGAGTATACATTGTTTTAACAAACTATTTCTGTAGCTCTTATTGCATTGCAATTACAAAACTATTGTGATTGTGGTACTTTTTACTGGAAAGTGTCATCTAAGGACAATAGCTACCAATAATAATTATTTTTCTGAGAATAATGATATTCACTACACATCCAGTCTCCTGAAAAAAACTGAATTATTTTTCCCATATAATCGTTTGATTTAAGTTTTCGATTTGCAGTAAAGATGGACAAATAAAACAATTGTTTTGCTATCTCATGCAAAGCTGTTGTTAGCTTTCTCACAACAATAATTAAAATAATTCACTTAAATAATTATTGCATTTCATGATTTTTAGCTTTATTAGTACTGTTACTTTTTTGTTTTACAAATCTTAATGTCAGGACTATATTATAATTTTGTGAATTTGATGTATTTTAATAAATGTTATTTTTTTGTTTATATTATTTACATAATTATCTATTAAAATTTATTTCAGTAAAACTGATTAATTTAAAAATATAAGACCAAAACTTATGCAATGAACTGTTCATAAAATCAACACATTAATATAAACATTGCATACCTCTGCAGATCTGCTTAATCGATATTGAGTACAGTTGAACGATTAAAGAAGTAATTGACCAATGCAGGAGTATTATTTTCTGACTATTGTTCTAGTGACCCATTTGTTCTAAAAAGAGTTTTCCTGCAACCATTTTATAATACATTTGCATTTACTTACCATCTATATTTTGCAATGAATCATACATTTTTTAATCCTTATTTTTGGCTTGCTTTCTTTCACTAAATACTGTTGAGCACATTTTCTTACCTTTACCTTACTCTTTTTTCCACTTTATCTATATATGTACAATTTATCCAAATACCCAATTACATGAATTTTGTTTATTAAATGACCTGCCTCTTGATCTTTTTTCTTTCACCTTTCTGTTTACCAAAATACTCATCCTGTATGGTCTTTTGTTCTCATTTATTTTATTTTCTTTTGGTTATATCTATGTAAAAAAGAGGGAATTTTTCATTTTACCCAAATAAGGTAGTTTAAATGAGAGAAATAAAGTCATCAAAAAGGAAAACAATCTCTTTTTTATGTTTCAAATATTTTTTAGTGAAATAAAATACCTCAGAATTTATGACTTTTTTTAGTTCTTGCTGTAAAAATTATAGGCAAATAATTTTTACAAGAATAGAAACCTAAAAGTACATACCTTGTTTTCTTTTTTTTTAGTAGATATTATTAAATGATTTTTTTTTAATCTGTTGTTTTAAATAATTTCTCATATTTGAATTAACTTTAAATAATTAAATTCATGTGTTTTTATAGTTTTATTAATTTCATTAATTTTTTACAGTTGTAAAATATAGTTTGTTATTAACTTTTTTTTTATAACATCTGGAACACCGTTAAGGTATATCTTCAGAGAATGAGATGAATGAATTGTAGCTTGTGTGAAAAATGCCATGCCTGACCGGGATTCGAACCCGGGAACTCTGGGATGAAAGGCCGAGACGCTAACACTCGCACCATGGAGGCCGGCTATTAATTTATTAGTTATATTTATAGATGAAGTGATTTAACTATCTACAGCATCCATATACTGGATAGTTAAAATAGTATTAATCTATACACATAATATGTATGTATAATAGGCGATTAGAAAGTCTTGCTTTTCGTAATAAGACCACACCCCTTTTTGTTCTGCCATAGATAGGAAACAAAGATAGAGGGTAGGAAGAGAACAAGTATAGGAAATAAGATCTATGGCTACTTCATTGGTAGAGACCTGCCCACAAAATCTATTAACTATTGTGAAACTATAATTAAGATAGCTCATTATTAGCACAGATTGAGTGTCTTTCCAAAATTTATAGAACACCCAGTGAGAAAGGGATCAAAGGTAAGGGATAGTGATGAATAATTACAAAAGGACCTCAAATCAAAGCAGATAACTGACAAAGTAGTGTTTCAACATTCATTCAAATAACTGATCTCCAACCTGTTTAAAATTCTACTGGAAACTTTGTATCTTCACCCAGAGTTAGAATATCACATTACTGATAAATGATTTGGCATAAACTAGTTCAAATATATATACTGCATTAAAATGCTACATATTTAAAAGTAATAGTTTATACTGGGTAGTAAAATGAGTGTTCTCAGAATAGAATCTGACTAATTTTACCAAAATGGTGACTGGGATTAGTGTTAATACATAAAGTACTTTGTTACTTTTTTCCTGAATATATTTTTATTGATGAAATAGAATGAATAGTTTTCAGTTAGATTGAAGTTTTGTTTTAATTTACTACTCTTCCAAACTGTTTTCTATGTTCCCAAATAACATTTAAAGTAATCCTGTTGCTGATAATATTTATACTTTTGTTATTTAAAGTATGAAATTTTAGATTTTCTTGTTAGTGATTCATTTTTGAATTACATGATGAAATTGACTCGATTTGGTTTCTGCACAATGTCTGTATATATGTGTGTATCTTGTGTAACTCAAAAACAATTTGCTGTAAGATGTTGAAATTTTGAATTTACGACATCTAATTGTGCACTTTTCCCTTTTGATTACAATTGACTGCATCAAAAGTATCCTAAAAAGGCCCAAAATCCAAACAATTTAGATTTTGAACTTTTCCGTAACTGCAGTAATAAGCCCTCATTGAGAGTTCTTCAATGATATATCGTAAATGGTGCTTATTTTCATTGGTTCTAGAGTTATGCCTAATGAAATATTAAAATCTTAAAAGAGGAAGGCACATCGGTCTAAATCAGACTTCATCTTTTTTTTAACTTTTTTTTTTTTAATTTAAATATATTCATTTATTAATAATTATTAACCTCCCTTGACTGTAAAATAAAAATAATTCAATAAAAAACAAAAAAAAAATCTGATGTGTACATATACACATTATTTACTGCATTTCATTTAAACTTTTCATTTGAAAGTGAAATATGATCCTCCAGTTCTTTAATAAAGTGGAGAGTTACACAATTGCTAAAATATTATATTTTATTAACATCAAACATTTAAACAACTATTAATTCAACTATCTTACACAAAATATTAGGATAGAGTAAAACTCCCTTTATTACTATTACTATTATTACCAGATCAGTATTATTCGTATCTTTATGAGTTACTGATCAACAAAAGTTTTAGATTTTTGTTGTGTCATATAAATAAAAGTTAATAATAATTAAACTATTCCATTGAGTGAACTCCTGTATACAAATGTTAATTTCGACCTTATAGTATAAAATATCCACTTTTTATTGTTGGATTATTTGGTGAATAATCAAAAATGAAAAAGAAACAATTTTACAGGAAAAAGAAAGACTACAAGAAAAAATATAACTGAAAAAAACAACAAGAAGATGCATATGAAGTGGAAGAAAATGTTAAAACCAAAGAAAGAATAAAAACATTAAGAGATGATAAATATAAGGAGGAAGAAAATGTTAAGATTAAGGAAAGAATAAAAAGATTAAGAGAATCTATTTTTCAGTTACTCTGTACTTACCTTTAATGTAGATAAAATTAAATAGAAATTACAGTAAAAATCCAAAAATTTAATAAGCATTATTACATAATGCCTATTATAATTACATATACACATTTTTAAGAGTCCATAACATTATTTTATTTCACTAATAACTTCTGATTTTGTTGATACTTTTTTTTATTGTTATTATTGAATTATTATTTACTGTAATTTATTTTTTACAATTGCAGGTTAATACTTGTTAATAAATCAATGTATTTAAATTAAAAAAAAAAAAAAAAGTTAAAAGGAAGTAAAAAGGAGATGTAGTTTGATTTGAACCGATGTGCCTTCCCTTGTAAGTTCCAAATATTTCATTAGGTTATAACTCTGGAACTAATGAAAATAAATATCACTTAACATATATCATTGAAAATCTCTCAATGAGGACTTATTACTGCAGTTAAGAAAAAGTTCAAAATCCAGATTTTTTGGTTCACTCATTTTGAAATCAAAAGGGGAGGTGCACAACTAGATGTTACAACAGTCCTAAATCCAAAATTTCAACACTATGGCTAATCGTTTTTGAGTTATGTAAGATAAGTATGTACAGACATCACACCGAAACTAATCAAAATGGACTCAGGGATGGTCAGATAGATATTTCCGTTGAAATCTGAAAACCAAAATTTTACATACTTTTCATTTTATAAAAAGTGTATACTTGTATATAATTTAATAGTTATACAAAGAACAATGTAGTGTCCACATCAGATTTTTTTTTTTTATTTCATTTATGTTTAGTAAACTATTCTGATCAAACTTTGCTCATTATTTCCTAATACTTCCAAGCACGTTATGAAGTAACTGCTCACATATTGATAAGCTCTTGCGTAAAGTAATTCTATTTTGAGAATCATAATTTAGCTCCATCAGGCTGCTCTAGTGGTTAATGCAACATCACAAATCAGCTAATTTTGAATTCAAAAGTTCTAGTAAAGGTTACTAGGTCCTAGTTACTTTTATATGGATTTGAATACTAGACCATGGATACCAGTGCTCTTTGGTGGTTGGATTTCAGTCAATCACACTTCTCGAGAGTGGTTGACCTGAGATTGTACAAGACTACACTTCATTCACACCCATACATATCTTCCTCTGAAATAATACCTTATGACAGTTCCGTTAAGCAGAAAAAAGAAAGAGGCTGACAGAAAATAGATTCATGCACTCATAATTATAACACAAGAACTAGAATAAGTAGAAACCATAGAATGTATTTGAGTACAAGTGAGTTTGGCCAAAGATAATAAGACAAGTATACACTTTTTATAAAATGAAAAGTATGTAAAATTTTGGTTTTCAGATTTCAACGGAAATATCTATCTGACCATCCCTGAGTCCATTTTGATTAGTTTCGGTGTGATGTCTGTACATACTTATCTTACATAACTCAAAAACGATTAGCCATAGAATGTTGAAATTTTGGATTTAGGACTGTTGTAACATCTAATTACTTTATGATAATGGAATCGGTCATGATAACAACACTTTATAAAAAGGTTTAAAAAGTTGTCAATTGAAAATCTTTTTTTGATTTTAAGTATTACTTTGAAATTAACCCAGTTATCACTACTTAAGTCACCTAGGATGGTAAATATATATATATATGTATCTATATATACACTTAAATGTAAGTTAATTTATTTATTAGAAATCTTCTACTCTGATACTGGTAAAAACGTACCCATTTTGCTAAGACACACACTATCAGGACTTTTCAGTTAACCAAATATCTCAGAAATGGTCAACCTGAGACTGTTTAGAACTATACTTCATTTACATTCGTACATTCATCCTCTCTAGTAATATCATATAGTGGTATCAGAGGCTAAACAGAAAAAAAGGTCTTGATTTTTCCCTTCAGGTGAGTTAGGAGTTCCTCTAAACCACACTTATCAGGAGTAGTCGACCTGAGATTGTACAAGACTTCATTCACATTTATACATATCATCCTCTGAAGTAATACCTTACAGTAGTTCCAGAGGCTAAACAGATAAAGAGAGGAGTTCCTCTAAGGATATATTTCTTTCTTTCTTATCCTTCATCCCTTATTTCTTGTTTTCAGTTTTGCAAATGTATCCTTACTTTGCTAAGCTATCAATGGTAAAAATAACTAAGTTTCATAGAACCTTGGTGTTATCTAGTAACAGTGTTGCTTGTAAACTTGCCTCCCTCCCAGCTGCACAATAATCCTGATGGCTTTGTTGTCCTGCAATACATGTAGTAACAAATTACTATCTACAACTATCTATTCATGATGTAATTAGAAATTATGTAATATTATTTATAATAATTAGTGATGAATACAAGATATTTTTATTTGGTTTATTTTTTAAATTTTTTATTCATTCAGGTTTGGGGACCATGATCACATAATTTGGCTTTTTTTATTTTTCAGAAACTTCCTCATTATCTCTGCTTCATTTTTACTTCTTTCTTCGTTCTGCTTGACATTTTTTTGAGATTTTATTTTTTCTTGAAATTTATTTTTAAATTCTTTCACATATAAAATTTTTTTTATAGGTTTTGAAGGTCTTTTTCGACCTGTTTGTACCAATTTTTTTTAATCTTTTTTGTTGCTCCAGTCTTTTTCAATGTGTTTATGTTAATTTGTTGATACTTTTTTTCATTAATAAAATTAAAAATATTCGTTGTAAGACTATTATAGTTAATTTTATATGTCCATAGAATTTTATATTTCTTTTCTTCATTGTTATTATTTCAATGTTTTCTCTTACTTTGTGTGCTTACCTTTCTATTACTCTTCTAATTTTTGTAGTTAGTACATTCCATCCTTATATTTTGGAACAAATATTTTTCTGAGAATTCTTTATTCAACTCTGCTTATGTTTTTGCTAGAGAATATTTGTAATGTTTCTGAATCATGTAAGGATTACTGTTGTATATTGTCTTAATTCAGCTTTTGTTGATATGGATTTTTTATTATTGTATGGGTTTCAAATTAAATAAGCTATTTTCCTGTACACTAGCTTTCATTCATTCTTTTTGTAGTGCTATTGGAGTTATTACTAATATTAAATATTTGAATTTAGTTATCCTTTCAATTGTTTTATTTTCTGAAACTTTAATTTCTTTGTTTTTAATATGTTGGACAGCCATTAAAATTTTTTTTGTATAAAATTTGTAAACCTATTTTATTTGCATGTAATAAAAATGTATTTATTATAAATCCTTCTCTCTTTAGAACCTAAAGGGAATATTTATTTAAAAGTTAACTATACTGCATTTTGGTAGGTAAGATTTTACTATTATTCATGTACTACATGTTCAAAAGAAGTTTTTTATTAAGATTTACTGTGATTTGAAACAGCGTCATATTTAATTTTTTAGGAATATTAATTGCATATTTATTCTCTGATTGTTTTGGAACTTTGCTGATTTTGATTAAAAATTAAGTTCTACTTTCATTTATTCATGTACTGAATTAGAACCATTATATATATATATATATATATTTATACGTATATGTGTGTGTGTGTGAAAAGCTAGCAATTTTGCACAATAGCCGTAAATATTGTTCAAAGTTAATTTTTCTCAAAAATCAGTTAATACGATTTTGATAATGATAATTTGGATATGTTTTAGGCTGAATGAAAAATTATTTATTTTTAAATATTTATTATGAATTTTCAAAAAGACATTGATTTTTCTCAGACGTATCAGAAATATGCAATAAGTACATAGCCTATTAATAAATGTTGATTGTTAGTTCGTCATGTTTATAAAAAGTTTTTTGAAGCAATTTAAATGATCTCCTGCACAGTGCATTATGGTATTTTGGGCGTACGCCGAGCACGTGCGTTAAATATGCCCGTTTTTGTATTCCCTTTACAACTGTTTCTTCACGTTGGCTTTGCAGGAGATGTTCTGGCTAGAAATACTGAATTAAAAATAATAATTTATATTATATAAGAACAACTTTTCAACTTGTCGTTAAAGTGAACGAAGAAAAAACAACTTGGACAAGTAGTAAAAAAAGAAAGAAAAAAAAAAAAAATCAAGGAATAAGCTAACCGAGATTTACTGCCGTACTTAGAAAACATATGTTAATGTAACCTGTATAATTCTAATTTCGTACATTACTGCATTGAATTTTTTTTAATTTAAATTTTAACAATTTCTAGTTTTCCCCAATAAAACAGAATTAATTATTCAAACTCCAATAAAATAATTATACTTGTTTAATATTTCAAAATTAAGTTATATTTAAATTTCTATAAATCGGATTTCTTCAATATTGAAAAGAACTGATTGTATTAAAACTAACCTTACAGAAAATTTGAATGTTTAGATTTTGATTATTTAGAATTTGAATGTAATCTAAATTTTAAAAACGATACTGCTGATTTTTCGCATTATTTATAGCGCTTAAAATTCATTACTTCCCGAATATAATTGAAAATTATTATTATCCTTAAAATCTTAATGCATTTTCTTATAAAAAAAAATAAAAAATAAAATTATTTATTTTCTAGATTAATAAAAAGGTAAAAAATTTCGCAAGAATTCAAGTTAACTGATCTAAAGCTCCATAAAACGTACGGTAACAGTGTGGTGTTGGGATTCTTTCTTTTAAATTAATATTTTAGTTACCTATAAAAATACTCGGATTTATTCTAAAAAAATTTATGCGCTAGTAAATTTCTTGATTACAAGTTGACATTAATGATAAACAACGAGATGATTCTGCTCAAATTTCCTCACAAAATATTTGGTCTACTTCAAAATCTATACAATTAAAATTCGTTGATGTGCATTATAAAACAAAAAGAATTTTTTTTTTGTTTTCCCTGAACCTTGTGAAAAAATTAAAACCACAAAATATTTACACCTTATTTCTCCTCATTTAGAGAAAAGTAATAAATAAAAGACAAGTGTTAAAATAGCAAAATGTTGAATGCTTAAAATTCCTATTTATAAAAATATATTAAAATGGGATAAAAAATTTTAATTAG
Organism: Zanna intricata; assembly: GCA_010016005.3. Classification (NCBI taxonomy): domain Eukaryota; kingdom Metazoa; phylum Arthropoda; class Insecta; order Hemiptera; family Fulgoridae; genus Zanna; species Zanna intricata. Next base: position 24,012 of record JAAAKQ030306172.1, read on the forward strand.
GTTGGAAACATTATCGATATGAGAATGTCAAATTGAGAAATAACTTTCAAGAAATGATTTGATATAAAAGAACAGTTATCACCCGACTGTTTTTTAAACATTTTTTTAAACTTAAAATACACGGGAATGAAAATTCTATATCCTATATCTTTGTTTTTTTTTATATTACATCTAAATTTTCTCAAAAATTTACAATCCCTCTAAAACTAGAAGAAATCTAAAGAGATCACTTCTTGACCAACAGCAATAATTTTTTTACTGATTTCAGGAGAGAAAATAAACCAAGAATTATTTATAAATATTATGATAATTCAAAATATTTAAAATATGATTATAAATAAATAATTATGTATTATAAAAAAAATTCAATAAAATTTTATCAATAATTTTTTTTAATTACGGCTAACGTAAGATTTCAGCCAGATTTCTGTATATAAAATCAAACAGTTGAATTCTAATATCTAAGGATACAAATTATTCAGCAAAATAATATTATTGCATGTTATCTAGTAAAAGACTGAAAGAGAAAAACTAATCCCATAACTATATCTCTTAATATTTTTTTTTTTAATTTCTGAAGCAAAAAAAAAAGCCGACAGACAACACAGTTGTAGAACATTCTCGTCAAGCTGATAAAGCCGCGTTCCGGGAAAATCCTGCAACTGTTTCTGATGTACGGCTTACACACGCAACTTAATTTAAAATATTTATCGTTTTATTTTAATATAATACTAAATAAAGCGCGCGCGCGCATATCGTATTTTATTCGCGCGGGTGTGGCGGTACTGGCGGCGACGGTCAGCACCAAGTAAACTAATGTAATCTTACAATTTACATACCAAAAATTTCGTTTGCACATTCGCCAGATTGTTACAGCCGCGAGGCTTAACGCACTAGGTACCGAACGATCGAGTTCGAGATTCAGTCAGAACGAGTTACATTTTTTTACTATAAATATTATTTATTTATTTAATTATACCGCTCACTTGTGACTTCATAACATAGCAGACGACTACAACAACATTTTTTGGGGTGGAGGTACGATTTTGAAAAAAAAATGTTTTTTTTTCAGATATTGTTATTTTTTAATTTTTAACAAATGTACCTATATGATCTTAATTAGGCGAAATCTCGAGATAATGGTCTCTCTCGGACCTTTTAATTTGAACATTTAATGGCATCAATGCCCCATATTTGGAAGTTTGGTCAAAAATAGGTCCAGTAGTTGTGCCGGCCTCCGTGGCGCGAGTGATACCGTCTCGGCCTTTCATCCCGGAGTTCCCGGGTTCGAATCCCGGTCAGGCGTGGCATTTTTCACACACGCTATAATTCATTCATCTCATCCTCTGATGATATACCTTAACGGTGATTCCAGAGGTAAAAAAAAGAAAAAAAAGTCCAGTAGCTGTGAAATTATAAGGTTATTTAGAGGCCACATACGAACATTAACATCCGGAAAACTTCCATCCGGTTTTTAGGGTTTCTTAGGTGCTAAAACATCAAGATCCGGTGAAAACTGCATATGCCAACATTGAACCGATTACAATACTTTCCTTTCTGAGCTATAGGGCTATCTTGACGGGAAGTAAAAATTGAAATCAAAAGCATGCCTTTTTTAAGGTACGGCGTAGATTTACTTTGTTAAATTTACCAGTAACTTAAAAAAGACAAGATTTTTTTGAGAATTTAATTTTGAGAAAATTGATGTAATTAATTTTATGAAAAACCTAATAAAACTGATTATTTCATTTTTATTGAAAATCAAACAGTAAAAAATTTTGAAAATTTTGTACTATAAATGTTTTTCATTGTTTTAATGACAGGAATACAACTGAAAACTATGACAACTTTCCTTAAAGATTCTGTACATGATATTTATTTATACTATTTTGATTGTAAATTCATTTCATTCTTTTTCCACTATTTATGAATACAATTTAAACGCCAATTATAAATGGCGTGTATAAATAAACAATATATATTTTAAATGGAAAGATTTTTAATTTTATTTTATTTATCGTTTATTTAAAAATAATTAAAAATGAATTTGTAGCACACAGCTAAATTTACTGAAAAAATATTTAAGTTACATTATTATTCAGTTTTATTATTAAGAACACCATTATTTAAAATAATACCAAATTATTTAACGATCAGTTTTCATACGATAAATAATTTACGAATTACATAAAGTTAATTTATGAGTGATTTTAAATTATTTAATTAATAAAACTCAACAGTTCGGAATCAGTCATTGGTTAACAAGTCAAGAAGCATAAGAATATTGAATGGAGAGGTTATTTTGTTTACGGTTGTTGTGTTATGACAGTTTACTTCTGCTAAACTGCTTTACTCTACTTTACTTCTACTTCTGCTTTACTCTTTTCTGACTGCTGTACCTGTGTTCACAGACCTGATTCAATAGGTACTGTCAATGCATTGACCAGTATTGGTCGTGTTGTACTTTTGTTAGTGTTTTTATTGTTTAATATGCATAAAATTATTAAATAAATTAAATTGTTTACAACATTTTACTTTTATCATTTAATTCTGTACATCTGTTTTAATATAAACAAGAAAGAGATGTATACGTATTTGCTAATTTTAGGTAAGAGAACGACTTATTTTATTTGATTACAACATAAATGTACACAGTATTTAAATTAATGCAATTTTACGTTTAATTTAACAAAGAGCCTTGCTTTTCTAGTCTGTTTTGCAAACTGTGAGGTAAGAGGTTAATTAAGTTGGGGTCTTTTTAGTTATTCCCCCTCCCCCCCACTTATATATGGATTATTTTTAGAAAATCGACCCAAAAATTCATAAAATTTATAAATCTTATAAAATTTCA
>JAAAKQ030306184.1:0-10093 GCA_010016005.3 Zanna intricata
GTTCATTTACAATCTTCCACTGTGTTTTTGAATCATTTGAATTTTTTACAAACAAATTATAATAATAATTTTCTTTAACATATTTTAAATCAAAACTTAATCTATTCTTATACCTCTTATAATAGTCTGATAATTTAACATTATAGGATTGTTTACAAAGTTTCTTATAAAAGGAATTTTTTTTCTTTATTCTAATTAAAAGCTGATTATTCATCTAGGGTTTTAATTTGTCTTTTTTACTTTTATTTTATTTAACTATTTTGTTACATTTTTTATATTAAAGTTAATTTTTGAAAAGAAATAGTTAAACGCTTCATTAACATCTGTAATACATCAAAGCTTTCATTTATTTAGAGCCTGTCATAGTATTTTTATCGTATTGCAGTATTTTAGGGTTTGTATTGGATAATAGATATTAATAATTTTACTTTAGTCGATGTACGAGTATAATAGATATCGCCTGACAAAAACGACATAAATTAATGCATATAAAATTATTCTTTATAAGAAGATTTTTAAATTTATAGCTACTGTAAATGAATCATTGAACAACTGAAAATTAATTTAAAATAAATTTCGTGAAAAATAACATAAATTAAATTTACTATACAAACGTTAATTAAAATAGATATTTTAGACCGTTTGTTGTATTAATTATCTAGGCTAAAATGTCGGTAATTCTAGAAATTCGATTAGCATTCGTTTTCTGAAAAGAACATTCGCTGTCAAGTTATTCCTTTCGCTTTAATTACGAATAGATTACCGAGCTCATCCAAGGATACAGATCTTTCAGCTTTCTGTATTCTTCTTGTTTTACACGAGAATTAAGTTTCATTGTACTTATACCTAAGTTGTATGCAGTTTTTCTTCCAGATTTTTTGCAGTACTTGAGTTTCAACAGACTTTTCATATCATGACAATTATAAAAGGCATTATTTGCCACAGTTCAATGTTTCTACTTCAGTCTTTATATTAATTGTATAAGCTGAGCTCAAGGTGGTACAGAGGAAGTCTCAAAATGAATTGACCGAGTTCATGTAAAACCTTTTCTCTTTCTTAGCTTTTTTTTGTGTCTCTTTTACTGTTGTAAACGATTAGTTATAACCGAATTTTAAACATCGATTTCCTAAATAAAATATCTTTCTCCCCCGCCCTCACAATCACAGTGCTACCGAAAATAATGTACTTTTCTTTGCAAAGTTAGTAAAAAAAAAAAAACAGTCTTTGAAAATACCAGTGTTTAAAATTTTAATTAATCTATCATTACAGTTTGTATCTATCTCTTCCCATTCCAACGTATACGTAGAATATCTTTCGATATGTTCTTTTTTTTTTTGTAGACTTATTTTGGCGTAAGGTATTAAAGGAATTTACACCAATGTGTAGTTCAATTATATATTTTGTCACAATACTAAAATTAATTTGAATGTTTGTTGATTTGTTTATTAACTATAGTCTGAATTAACTATAAACATTTTTACATTGTGACAATTGTTTAAAATATGTTGAGATTTCCCAATAATACAGGCATAGTCATCGAGAGGATCGTGAAAAAAAAATCAATCACCTTACCTTCTTCCTATCGCAATCCATCACTTTACCTTCACTGTAAGTTTGTTAAGTATAGTTTACAAGATACCATCTTTTATTTCACAGCCTTTATTACGGAAGGGTATACTGTAAGTGTGTTATCTCCTATATTATGATGATGATAATAATAGTAACAAAATTTTAAATTACAAATGCTTTTGAAGTTTTTGTACTTTAGAATTTTGTTTCTAAATTAATTAAAGTTTAATGAAAATATAAAGTTATTTTTAGAAATATTTCTCAGTAAAATGAAGCTCCTATTTTTCTTAGAGAACTGACTCATCTACACCTCCTGAAGTATAAGAATTTGATTTTTTTGAGAGTATTAATGATCAACATAAGCAAACCTTAGCAGTGAATGGAGTTATTTTTTTTTTTTTTCTTTTTTTTACCTCCTGAACCACCGTTAGGTTATATCTTCAGAGGATGATAGATGAACGAATTGTAGCGTGTGTGAAAAATGCCATGTCTGACCGGGATTCGAACCCGGGACCTCCGGATGAAAAGCCGAGACGCTACCACTCGGCTACGGAGGCCGGCAATGGAGTTATGTGGCACATTCATTCGTAAGTATGAAATGTTAAAAATTGAAGATCTTTATACCACAACATTTTATATATAGGCCTATATATATATATATATATATGTGTGTGTGTGTGTGCGCGTGTGTGTGTATGTATGTGTTGTGTGTGTGGAAGGAAACCTCATTTTAACTAAATGGGATTTTTCTACTCCTCATAGCTCAAAACGAAAAGAAAATTCATTTTCACTATACACTCCTACCATGCGACTGAAATTAATATAATTTTCTTCGAAAAGTCGGTAAAATGATAAAAAAATTATTTTTCAGCTGCAGATGGACGAAGTCGCAGCTCAAGATTTCAAAAACGTTTAGATAATAGTTTTAAATTCCATATACGTTACATTTTTAAAATATCTTTTTGTGTACAAAGTAAAATAGATCAAACAATGCAGAAAATAATTTTTAACCAGGGGTAGATTCGCGATGAACTACAAAAAAAAGACCAACCTAAAGGTGATTTTTACTATTTATATTATTCTATATTCCATTTATATACTTCCTTGTACATACAAGGAAATCGCGAAAAATTTCGGTTTACACATTTCAACGGAAATAACCATTTTGACCATCCGTGATTCAATTTTGACTAGTTTCGGCGTGACGTCTGTACGTACGTAAGTATGCATCTTGCATAACTCAAAAACGATTAGCAGTAGAATGTTGAAATTTTTTATTTAGGACTGTTGTAACGTCTGTGCATCTCCCCTTTTGATTGCAATCAACTGAACCAAAAGTGTCCAAATTCCAAAAAAAAATTGGATTTTGTACTTTTTCTTTCTGCAGTAATAAGCGTTCATTGAGAGCTTTTCAACGATATATATAAGTTAATCTGTGCTTATTTTTATTTTGTGTTGGTTCCACAGTTATAGCCAAATAAAATTTTAATTAATGAAATATTTGGTTCTTATAAGGGGAAACATTGCACATCGATTCCAATCAGATTTCATCTCCTTTTTTTAATTTAATTATATTGATTTATTAATAATAATTAACCTCTGATAGAAAAAAAAAATTACGATAAATGATAATTCAATAATAGCAATAAAAGAAAGAAAAAAAAGTCAGAAATTATGAATGAAATTAAATTTTAGGTGCTTTTAATTTAAAAAAAAAAATGTTTATATAAACTTTAATAGGCGTACAAGAAAATCATGTTGTATCCACATCAGTTGTGGTGAAACATCTGATTATTTAATATTAACTAAAAATTATTATTTATAATCGTATTTTTATTTATGCATTTGTTTCAGTCTACTTAATAATACATATCGATATAAAATTTAGTAACCTTCTCCTGTTTTAATTTTGTTGATGGTTACATCATAATTATTTAAAAAACCTTACATTTATTTAACAAATAAGAAAGAGACTTTTACTCAACCCTAATATTTCAGGTAAAACTGAATAATTGTATAAATGTTTGATGTAAATAAACACTAAGGAAATAAGCAAAAAATGTGGTAAATGTAATTTAATAGGCGTAGACAAGTCATGTGGGTTTTTTTTTTTTTTTTTTTTTTGTTTAACCCCTGGAACCACAATTAAGTATATCTTCAGAAGGATGAGATGAATGAATTGTAACATGTGTGAAAAATGCCATGCTTGACCGGGATTCGAACCCGGGACCTTCGGGTTCGTCATGTGGTATCTGCATCAAATTTTTAATGTATGAAGTAACTCGATGAAAAAAAGGTACTTAGATTAAAATAGTATATATTTACTCAAGAATTAGATTTTTTGACAAGTATTCATTTTATTTTTTTTAGTTGTTTTAGTTGTGCGATACTGAAGAGTTATTGAAGCTTTAAACTACGAGTCTTGTATAATGGTTTCGCTGAGTATAATTGAAAATTCTTATTAATTTTTTTTGACAACGTTACTTCAACTCGAATATTTTCTTAACTGAAGTAATTTAAACATTTTTCAACTACATTATAATAAATAACGGTAGGTAAATGGTTAATTTTTTATCTGCATTTTAACTTATTTTTGATAGTCAATTATTAACAATCAAAATATAACGGTTGGATATTACCTTAATAATTGTACTCATAAACCATGATACATTTTTACCTATATCTTTATACAGTTTGTAATAACAATTTTTAAAAATTATAATTTAAAAATTTGAATTTAGATGAGAATCTAAGCGCTAAAAACCTGTGTGTCCAATTAGCCGATGTTATATTTATATAGTCATTAGCATGAATCTGATCGGATCTAAGATTATTTTAACTAACACTTAACTCCATACTATCATTATTCCGTACTCAATTGCATACTATTCGCATATCTTAGATATTATTAACATTACTGTTGATTTATTTGCTTTATTAATATTTATAAATAACTTATAATGAAAAATTAATGCATTAAAGATTAACGGTGTAATATTTATATAAATTTGTAGCTCTCAACTATACAGTCTAATTAACTGGTGGTGAAAGAGTTTATTCCCTAGTTCAATAAATTCAATATGTTTTGAAAAATGTTTTTTCATTTTTCTTAACTGCAATAATAAGCCCTCATTGAGAGCTCTTCAACGATATATCATAAGTGGTACTTATTTTCATTGATTCCAGAGTTATAGCCAAATAAAATTTTAATTAATGTAATATTTGGATCTTACGTGGGGAAGACAAATCGGTTCGAATCAGACTTCATTTCCCTTTTTTTTTAAATTATATATATATATATATAATATATATATATCAATATATATATATTGATTTATTAATAATTACTAACCTCTAATTGTAAAACTATTTTTACCAAAAATAATAATTCAATAATAACAATAAAAAAGGAAAAAGAAAAATATCAGAACTTATTAATGAAATAAAATTATCTACTTTTTATTTTTATTCTTTAAATTGTGTATATGTAATTTAATAGGCGTACAAGGAAGTCATGTAGTGTCCACATCAGATTTTTAATTTTAGTAATTATAAAAAAAAAATAAAAATATTTTTGCTGGCCGATTTTAATTATTCGAATATCGTCTCTTCAGTTCCATTTTCAGTATTTTCTGTAAAGCTTAAGTAGACAATAAAAACAAAATTATATTGTCTTCATAGACGATTTTAAGATTTTTCTTTGTCCCTAACATAATTGTTTAGTTTTGAGAATTATATAATAATAATAATATTCACTTAGCGTTATGTCCTGCTGATGGTCAAAGTATCTTCAACCTAAAATTTAAGAAAATTACCTGAAAAATCTAAGATAAGAATAATTTATATTCAAACAATCAAATATCCTTGTCTTCCACTTATGAATACCCTACATGGCTTTTTTTTTTTAAATTTTTATCAAGAACTAAGTTTCCTGCCTTTGCAAATCTTACGAACGTTATCTTTCATACAGGCAGATTTTTATTTGTAATTCTACCGACATTTTAAATAAAAGTTCAACAAAAAGATAAAGTAATAGGTTAAAGTAAAGTAAAGTAAAGTAGTGTAAAGTATAGGTTAAAAATAAATAGATAAAATTGGGTGAGAACCTACGTCTTGATAAAAATAAGAAAGGAAATAAGTAAAGAAATCTTTTAAAAATAAGTAAATTGATAAGTAAAGAAAAGTGACTTATACATTCTATTTAGATAAGAGCTTTCTGAAATGGGGTAATTTTATAGTTCTTTATTTATCATATCAGTTTACTCTAATTGAAGTTTTCCGACTAATTTTTTTAAGTTGTTGGATGTTAATACAATAAATATCACAATGACATCAGTCTCTCTCTCCCTTTCTTATATACCGGTATATATGTATAATTGTTATATTGAATACTTATTCGATAGTAAGCGATGATAATCATAAAAAAAATAATAATATCGTTTATTTCGATAGTGTAATCTTTCGTTAAAACAATTTTTAAATTATCTGAAAAATACTTAACAATACCAGTAATTAACACTTATATAAAAAATACCTAATACATAAATATTATATATATATATTTATATATATAATAATATTATTATAATAATAATAATATTAATTATTAATATTATATATTATTATTATATATAATATATATATATATTATATATATATATATATCATATATATATATCATATATATATATATCATATAATATATATGATATTATATATATATATACAATATCATATATTATTGTATATATATGTTATATGTTATTGTATATATAAAAACAATATATATATATATATATATATATATATATATAATATCATATATTATTGTATATATATGTTATATGTTATTGTATATATAAAAACAATACATATATATAATATGTATGTAATACGATTCAAAATTATAATTTTCAATTAATAATAAATAATCAGATGTTTCATCAAATTTTTTTTTTTTTTTTTTTGTTTGTTTAACCTCCGGAACCACAATTAAGTATATCTTCAGAAGATGAGTAGAATGAATTGTAGCGTATGTGAAAAATGCCATGCCTGACCGGGATTCGAACCCGGGACCTCCGGATGAAAGGCCGAGACGCTACCACTCCGCAACGGAGGCCTGCATTTACTAAATCTATTACACATATAAATGTGTAATATGCCTATTAAATTACATATACACATTTTTAAAAATACATAACATTTATTTCACTAATAATTTCTGATTTTTTAATTATTTTTTTTATTGTTACTATTTAATTATTATATATAGTGTAATTTTTATTTTACAGTAAATGTAATAATAAAAAAAAAGAAAAGGAAATGAAGTCTGATTTAAACCGATGTGTACCCTTGTAAGATCAAAATATTTCATTAATTAATTTTTTATTTGGCTATAACTCTGGAACCAATGAAAATAAGTACCATTCATAATATATTGTTGAAAAGTTTTCATTGAGGACTACAGATAAGAAAAAGTCCAAAATCTTTCAAAGTTCAAAATTTTTTTTGGATTTTGGGCTTTTTTGGACACTTTTGGTTCAATTGATTGCAATCAAAAAGGAAGGTGCACAACTAGATGTTACAACAGTACTAAATCTAAAATTTTAACATTGTATGACTAATCGTTTTTGAGTTATACGAAATACGTACGTACATATTTACAGACGTCACACTGAAACTAGTCAAATGGATTCAGGGATTGTTAAAATGGTTTTTTCACATTTTTCAATGGTTTTTTTTGAAATGTGAAAACGGAAATTTTTCGCGATAACATTTCCTTTTACTTCGTACAAGAAAATAAAAAAAGGATCGATTCATTTGGTGAAGAGTAAGGTTTAAACCTACAGTACGAATGAAAAACCTCCGCCTTTTATTAAAGCTGGTTAATGTAAAACCTTAATCTATTAATTAACCTTAACTTAAGGTTTATTAAACCTTAAGTTTAATAAAAAAAAAAATTTGGTTTAAAAAATTCACTATTTATTATTTTTACGGATAATATGCTAGTAAAAATATATGATTGAATATTTCCTAAATTAAGAACTGAAAGTTTAAAATTATTTTTATTTTTTTTTTTTATTGTGGCAGTGTGTACTTCTTATTTTGAATAAATAAATATAGTGCTTGCTGAAACAATAATTTCAGTTAAATTATTTGAATAAATGAATATGTATTACTGTTTTTAATATTCCAAAATGCGTGTGGTTTTCATCAAAATAATACTATAATAATATATAATAATGATGTGAGTATTTCAAAACAAAACATATAATAGTAAGTAAAAAATGAAATTATAAAAAAGGAACAAAAATAATGATGATGTTTTGTTTATATACATACGTACGAGTACGAACTATTGTTTAGAGTGCTAACAGATTTCTCATTAGCATGCAGGAATCACAGTTTGTTGGAGGTTCACCTCATGCACATTTTATGTAATTTTTTGACTGTAAATGAAGCACTCGTCTGGATAATGTCAACAAATATAATGAATGGTCGGAGCTAAAGGAGGGGTGAGCGAGACACCAGGTCGGTTCATATTATGGGGTGGGAGAGAGGAAGGTTCGAAACTCTGAACGTGTACGGACGGCCAGTCTGTGCCGCGGCTCGCACGCTCGAATGTGCGTTCTTATGTTACGTCTGTTCTTCTCCGTGTCGTTATCGGTGTTCGTTCGTGAATAAGGATTTCTCAGTGCGGGAACGAACCAGTTTTATTTTTACTACAACCTGTTTATTGTCAATAAATACGTTTATATTTTTTCTTTATCGAGAAAAACTTTTTTGCATTAATCGTTTAAAAATAATTGAATCTACTGATATATGATAATTATTTATTTTAAAATAATTTATTAAAACGTAATTATAATAATTCATGAATCTAATAAGCAGAATTTAACCTTTAGGTAGCAATAATTATTATAATATCATTATATTATATATATAATATACATTAACGATTTGTAACAATTTCAACATAACATTTATTTAGTTTTATTTAAGGATAACTACAACAATAGAATAAAAATTCAAACGCGCAAAAAGTTTCTAAAGTTAAAATAAATCTCTTCTTTTTTCTTTTTTTTTTTTTTTTTTTTTTTTTTAGTAAAACACACTCGTTTGCTCTCCGAAAAAGTTAGTCAACTTTTAAGATTTTGTGATGTAATCATCCAGTTTTAAATTCGTGATGAACGAACACATATTTATAAAAAAAAAAATTATAAAATAACTTTTGATAATAAAAATAATAATAATTAGATTAAAATTCTGTGTTTTAAATATTCATACGTCTTATTTGGTGATCGCGCATAATTAGATGAAAAATTATATGTAAATTGAACATAAATAACAAAAATAGTGATTATTTATTTGTGTTCTTTTTATCATTACATTTATAACTTGACCACTCTGTTTTATAATGATAATTCTATAATTACTCAGTTTTTTTTTTAATTTTGATCAGAAATTTTTTTTTAAGCGACTTAAAAACCAAAATAATTGATTTAATAATATATTATGAATATTAGTAATCAAAAATTTGTTTTTGTAATTTTTTATAACTCGGTTTGTTTTATTAATTGGATTATATTATTAAAAATCGAATTTAATGAATAATTTGACACGTTAATAATAATAATTTCTTCATGTAATTAAATTTATTCGAGAAAATTCTTAGTTAAATTTTCGTTGAGACTAAAATAATTCATCTTAGCATTTCATTTTAGAATTATAAAATTTAAAAAAAGTATTTTTTTTTTATTAATTTTAATTCTAAAATTTCTTTTTTATCGTAAATAATATAGCTGCTTAATTTTTTCTATAACAAAATTTAGATTCTTTACTAAAAAAATTTACATAACAAGTTAGATAACGTAAAAATTCTGATCACGTAAATACAAATATAACGATAATTTATACAAACAATGCAATACCACTTACCAACAATATTTTATTATGTATTAACCAAGCACATTCAGAGTGATTATTCCATCTTAAGGGATTATTTAAAAGTATAAATTTGTAACTCTGTATATAGTATATATGTGAGATTTTACTTAAAATGAAATTTAAATTATTATTTTCATAACAGTCGGTCATGATTAATTAAAATAAGTTATACGTTAAGTAAAATAAAACGTCACGTCAGTAGGATTTTTATGATGGTTATGTATTACGATAATGTAAAAAATAAATCTAATTAATTATTCTTGTTCCTTAAATTTATGGCTTTTAATTTCTTTTTAAACGTTATTAAAAATTATTAGCGTTTATAATAATAGTAACGCTAAAAATAAATATATTAATATATGAAGTTTAGGTTCGGTAAATTACGGTTGTGTTTTTTTTATCACGATCGACTTGACTTTGTATTAACTCTGCCATTAAAAAAATTATAAATAAATAAATAAATATATATATATATATATATATATTTTTTTTTTTTTTTCTTTTTTCACCTCCGGAACCACAATTAAGTATAACATCGGAGGATGGAGATGAATGATGTGTAGCGTGTGTGAAAATG
>JAAAKQ030306206.1:0-10093 GCA_010016005.3 Zanna intricata
CCTGCAGCTCCTTACGCATCTGACTGCTGGTCGCAGTGGAGCCCTCCACCCTATTGACAAACGCCACTTCGGGTCGTATATTACTCTCCATCTGCTCTTCCAAAACACTTCTTTCTTCGACCGATAACGTAGAACATTTTTTATATGAGGAATCACTTTGACTGAACAAAATAATGGCCAACTTTGCCAAGTGAATATCAGACGCAGACTCTGTGATATAAAGACTTACCCAAATGGATTCTTTTGCATATTATAAGCGATTTATCAGAAGTCCCTTACGTGTTAGCATAATGACTTGTTAAAAGAGTTTCGTAGTTTTCAATAAAACTGTCTTCCGTTTAATGCAAAAAGCATTTAACAATTACTCCGTGTTTTATAAGCATTACATGTACGAAACTATTTTTTTCTAAAACGAATTTATGTTAATGTGCTTTTCATTCGTTTAATTTGGTGGTAGACAAGAACAAATATTCAATCTCCAATATCCTTTTATAGATGACGCACCTTTTTATATATATCTCCCTTAAGGTAGAACTTATTTATATTCAGAAAATTACTAAATATTTATCTAATTTCAATTCAGAAAAGATTACAGAATTACTAGAAGATGTTTGATGGAAGCGTCGGATATCTTCGTTTGAATCAAAATTATCGACCTTTGTTTTATCATGAAAGTGTAACGAAATTATCGTCAAAGCTTTTTTTTGAGAAGTGTAAATCAGAAAAATTTTCATTGTTCCTAAAAAATAACATTTATTTGTTTCACAGAACTTTATATTTTGTGTTTAGAAGTGATTAGGATGATTAGGGTGAACATTTAGGGTGTGGTCCCTGGAAAAAAAAATATATTTGAGATTAATTAAATATTTAGTTTAAAGGCATTTTGTTTTACTACATGGAGGGGGAAATCTTAAAATCGGTGAATATTTGTCTATGGTTATTCATGGATGAATATCATGTACGAAAATATGAAACAATATGCTGATCGAGATGTTTATGAGCTCGTGAATTAGTTAGCAAATTTTTTTAAACTAATGGCTCTTCTGTAAGAGTTTTAATAATATTTTTTTATCAGAATTATTTAAGTTTATTATTTTTTTTAACAGTGAAGGTCTACGATTACGTTGCATTCCCTATGTTCGAAAGGAAGTTGGAGCTCTAGTTTTCAGGTATGTGTTCAGGTTGGATAAGCATATTAATAATCTCGCTTTGAATCTGCTGGACAACAGCGAGGACGTTAGGAGGTTAAAAAGCCCCAATGTACTTGATTTTGTTGATGGTCTATTATGATGATCCGGTTTTGGAGGCTTGGTGCTCACGTTTATTATTTCTTTACAGTTTCAAAGTTCTGTGCCTTTTACTGTTGTATTTCAAATTGTTATTTATTTTGTTGTTTTAAATTAATATCAGCTGGAAATTGGAATAGGCATTCAAATCTACTATCTAATGTTATATTTTTATGTTATTCTACTGTTTGTTGTTGTGCTGTTGTTTTTATATTATCATTGAGGATTATCATTGGGTGATCCTTTTTCACGTTATGGTCAGTCAAACAACTTGCTATATTGTAGCAGCTGGTTGTGAATAAATAAAGACATTCATAAAAAAAAAAAAAAATGTATTGCTATTTCTTTAAATAATAATTTTATTATCTGTGTTACTTAACCTGTATTAATTAAGTATTATAAAAATGACAAAACATATGTTTATAATTATTTAAGCTAAAATTACTAATTATTTTAAGCTCTTTCTAAAACTCTTCTCTTAATAGAAGAATAATGATAGATGTTAATCTACTATTTATATTTTATTCAAAACATAATTATTCAGTGTTTCTAAAACTTAACCAGCATTAATTATTAGCAGTTGTACGTAGTGTCTGAACATATCTTTACAAAAGCATATTTATCACAATTTATTATTTTCTTATGGTTATGAAAAGGTAAAGCAAAGAAAAGTGGGTAAACGATTTGGTGATAAATATTACTAGTGAATAATCAGTTTTATTACGTAATTATATTTAAAAATCTACTTGAAGCGTGGTCATTCATTTTTAGTGAAATTGCAATACATTGTAATATTATACAATTTAAAATGATCGTGTTTATACATGGTTACATTGTGTGTTGAATATAAGGTAATAATTTGTGTTTGAACAGTAATAATGTCTCTTGAGAGCACTTATCAATTATTACAGTACTTAATATTTATTGTGATTAGGTTTTTTGGTATTAGTATTTATTAGATAATTTATTTTATTTTATTTACGACGATACAACGTTAATTTTCTGCGTATCACTTACGATGTAATATAAAAGAAGAGATTTTATTCGAATTATTATTTTTAATAATTGGATTTTTACGTTTTCTATTTTGTATATTTTATTTATTATTTTAATTGTAGGGTTTTTGGTCTTCATATTATATTTATCGCTGGGTTTTTGTACTATTCTCATAACTTATGATATTTAAAATAATTTACCATAAAACGACTAACTAATGTATTAAAAAATATATAACGTGAATATTAGTTTATATTTTGTATGTAAAAATATATAAATATTTTATTTATTCAATAGAATATTAAACGTTAATTAAACATCTTTTTTCATAAAATGCACTAAAATTATTGAAGAACATTTTTAATTTAGTATTAAAAGTAATGATCGTTTAATTAAAATATGTAAATATTCAAGCGAGGGGAATCGCTTCATGACCAAATTTTTAAGAATACATCGATATTCATTTGAGCTGATTTAAAAAAAAAATAATCAGATTATTTGACTAAAATGTTTGAGTAGTATAGAAACATCTCGTTCAAACTCCACCACAATCGTATACATTAAAGAATCAACAAGGAAACCAAAATTTCATGTGTAAAAAGTCCAGAGAGAGCATATTTTTAACTCTTTTTTCGTTAAACCCCAATTTTTACTAAGAATTCTCTCCTTAATCATATTCATCATCGAAAAAATATCCTCGGATTCTGACCAAACATTAAATAATGATAAATTTTTACCTGCAAATAGTTCATTATGAAATCCATACAAAAATTTTAATTTTTAATTTCAATAATATATTGGTTTAAATTTCCCGTCGACAATTTCAAATACTAGAGATTTTAACTTTTTATTGCTTTCTTGGGTCAATTTGTAATTTTTTTTAACAAAAACTTCATCATCACTTTCAGATATAAAAGGAATTTCTATCTATTTATAGCAAAATAAAAATTCAATTACAAATAGTATATTTACAATGTTTCAATGCTAATGACATACTCACACGTTCACCGCGTAGATTTAATAAATTATCATTTTCATTAGTCAAATGTATATTAATTAATACATTTTTTTAACATCTACAGGTAAAAATATAGTATAAAATCATATCACATGGATCTACACTTAACAGGAATTCTTAAAAAAATACTGTTTTGATTTTCAGTTTTATACATTTTACAAGTATTACATTTACAAGAGCTATATTTATTCTTGGATAATTGGTAACCGATTGTAATTTTTGGATTCCTTGTTGATTCTTTAATGTATATGATTGTGGTAGGGTTTGAATCCTTGGTTTCTCTACTATGATTGATATCAGATAAGTAATATAAATTTTACTTAAGGTAAAAAAAGTCAGGCAAAAGAGCAACATCTTCATTCTTGGTGTGATTATTAACAAAATTTATTGTTTAACTAAATGACAAATGAGACATTTACAGTAACTGTTAGCTTGTTAAATTAGAGAAATAGACGCGGGGTTTATGCTTCCGAGAACTTGGTTAGCTAGTTCAGAGGGTAACGAGTAGGACAGAATGAGAATAAGTCCAAAAGAAGCCTACAGCGATGGCAAAGGCTGAGCCTAAACTCACTGATGTAAATGTCTATCGAGACATTTGCATCGGTGGCATCCAAAAAAGAGGTCAGGCTGATGACTGTAATATGTAATACCATAAGACCAGACGTCTTATTGACGTCTGGTTTTATGGTAAAACCTATCAAGACTAGAAACGAGAGGGGGGTGTGGCGACCAGAACGTGACAAGGTAGGTGTCTTCCCCTAAGCGGGTTGGAGTGTGAACCCTATTACCGAACGTAGATTCGTATACGTTTTTTTTTTAATTTTGACTGTGGAACAGAAATATTTTTGGTTAAGTATATATTTCAGTTTGAAGAAAGAGCCAATAAGTTCTTTGCTTCGCATGTTATGAACTAAACTGAACTTCCAAAATTCTAACTACAATATTTTAATTTTCTTTTGCAATGGTAGAATATTTTTGTAGATGCCTTTTTGTAGCGGGTAGTCCATAAATATCTTTATGCGTTTTAGAAATGATTGACCGTGTAATGCAAGTCAAAATTAGATTATATTTCATAAGTATTTTTTAGAAAATTAAATAGATTTATTTTAATTTTATATACTCTTTGTTAGCGGTAGCCCATAGAAAATCATCATTTACGAAATTATGTTTGTAGTGTAGTTTATTAATTCGCATATATATTTCTTAAGATATTTTTTTAATCACATCTATTTAGATGTATTTAATTACCAGAATTATTTCTGATTAATAAACTGTATATATTTATAATAAATATTTATTTTGTTTTAATTTTGCTATTTTATTGTTTCTTTTAATTGTAATCTTTATATCACTTATCCCGCATTCGCATCAATAATCATTTTAAATACGTTCTAATAAGTATTAGAACCTCTTTAATCCAGTATTTGAGAAAATTATTATATAATATTTTTCATAAGGTACTGATAATCAAAATTCCTGTACATCGAATTGCAGTTTTGTGTGAAATATAGTACATAAATATTAAAACCATACCAATTTTAATTAAGAGTTATGTTTTTAATGTTTGTCAAAATAATCAATAAAATAACATTTGTAACACTGAAGCATAATATTTTGTGAATAAAAAATTATTAAATTAATGGGTGAAGAATTTTCAACCCAATAAATATTTATTGTATTTTTCAGTATCTTACAGTTTTTATAATTTATTTAAAAATAACTTATGATCTATTTTTACAAGAAGAAAATAAAGTAATAGTTGCGATTCATAATTATCATCCGTAGATTCTTATTTCTTTTAATAAATATTATAATTCACATTTAATCATAATGATTTTAATTTTACAATGTTTTAATTTTTAAATGAAGAACATCGATTACGTGTTTTTGTGGTTGAAAGCTTTCCAGATACTTAGAAGAAACATTACATGTGTACAGAATGGCTATGAAATATACTATAGAAAAAATAAAAAAAAAACTTACCTCTAAATATTTTCTTTATTTCGTTTTTAAAAATTATCTGCATAAAAATTATTAACAATCGATTTTGTATGCGAAACAATTTTGTTCATTGATGTTTCAGATTTTTACTTGTTTAAATAGATTCCTCTATCTGTAATGCTACTAAAATTTTTTATGCGAAAAAATTTTATCATAAAACAATGCAATTAACAAATTTTTTGCATTTTTTCGAAACAAGAATGGAAATATAAACATTGTTTTGAATGATTCCAAAACGATATTTATTACAGAATTTGTATGAAGTGCAAGAATTTATCGTAAACATATATGAATTTTTTTACCTTTAAGAAAAACAAACTAATAGTTACGAGTATATCTTGAGCGTACAACAGAATAAAAAGTTTTACATCTGAAGTATAAAACATATATTTTAACAATGTATATAAATATCGGTTAAAAATAAAAAACCGTTAAAAATGATTTTTTTATAGTTTTGTTGCTATATTGTCTGCATTGAAAAGAAATAGTTGAAAATTTCATGAATCCACGAATAGACCTGTTTATAAAAAGGAGTCGATGGAAAAAACGAGAAAAAGAGAATCGCGTGACGATACACGAAAAACAGTTTAATATTTAATGCTAGTGAATGTAATCGATATCAGTCTAAAAGTAACTTTCTTTTCAGTCTACTATCTGCAGTCTGATTTTCGACTATTTAGCGGGTACTTCTCTTTTAGCTACGTAAGCTATCTGTCTACTTCACATTTCTGCTTTCTTTACCTATAGTAAAACCGAATACCTTTGGCCCTTTGAAATATGTTCTCAAAAAAGGAATAATTAAACCATTTCTTTCCTATAAAGCCATTCGGTTTTGAAGAAAAATAACGATTTTTTTAAGTAATATTTCCATTACAGTAAATTATAAAAATGAATTTGCATTTATTTGAAAATTTAAAATATTATGTAATTTTTCTGTAATTTAAATTTACAAAAAATACTTCTAATAAATATAAAGTCTTAATGGGTTTATAGATGTAGAAGGATAAATTAAAAACGTCCAATATTTCCACATAGTTGTTGGATTTTACCACTGTAAATTATTTTCATAGTATATTCACGCTCGATCATGAATACAGTTATACCTAAATTTTCCTTTAAAAAAAATAATTAGATGGCTACGAAATATTAGTTTTAATACCAGACCTTTCTGCTTCTTTATATTTTTCAAGCAAATAAAAAATATCTATAATAGGGAGATGCAAAATAATTTTTTTGATTAACCGAAGATCTGCCTCTAGCTATTTACAAAAGTAATAGTAAAGTAGGTTTTTGAACAATCAGTTAACCCCGATTAACTATTAGATTCAACGTACCACTGCAGGCGTGAACCTTTTCTGACAATACCGGATTAGATTTATTATTCTGCCATTTTCACATTAGAGACACCGGAATCCAAGTGATTGTAATGATTAATGTTATAGCCTAAATCTATTTAGTTATCCCTGTCATGAATTTTTTTTAATTAATCTTATCCTAGTCATGAATTTCAATTTAATGTTAAATAGATGCATTTATTATTTTGATTTAATTTTTCTTTAATTCATATTTAAATATTTTCCAGTAGTAAAATTAACTGTAAGGTTAAAAATCGGTCGCTACATATTATGAACTTCTGCTGATCGTGTAAGAAAGAGTAAACAATTACTTAATCCATATAACAACAGAACTATTTATTTTAATATTGTTAATTTTAAGTGTAAGATTCATCTACGGCATATTAAGCAGTTTTTCTTTTTTTTAGATTTTTGATTGCTTTTTCATTTTAACAGAAGATAAAAATATAGCAATAATAAATATTTATTCTCCAATTTAAAAAAAAAATTCATCGCAGATTCCCTAAACTTTTTTTTTAATAGATGAGTTGGGGAATACTAGTTGCGTAGGCTCCCCAGGGGGACAGTGTCAGATTCACAAAAGGTTCCGCAAGATGTTATTAATGTGCGTATTTAGCCTGCTCCCTAACGACTAAATCTACCACTGCACCTGCTCACCCTCCTGAGGCCAGACTTCAATTAAAAATTCCATAGCCCCGGAGGTGCCATCGAGCTTTGGGGTTCGGGAGACCCTGTGTGCCATCACCGTCGTCCATCACGGAAAATACAGCCCAGCAGGGGGCTGCCCTTCCTCTTCTCGCTCCCGGTCTGCATCTGAATTTTAGGCCTTAATTTGGCATATCTCTCCATCTTCGACAGTCGCCAAAATGTATTTTCTTTCAGTGGACTTCATACTGTCAAGCTCCACATTTCGGATTAAAGTCTCCCATTAGGATTCTGATTTTTTAGAGCATTTTATGTCATTTTCAAAGTCTTCAACAAACTCTTGGGATCTATCATTACCACAATTTGGGGAGAGGTATGGATTTATCAGTTATCGGGATGATCGTTTTGTAAATCTCTTCGTTCTGAATAACTCTACAAATCCCGTCTTTTTTAATATTTTACCGGTTGCATCGTCGTAGAATCTGTCTTCCAATCTTTTCCAGTTTGTCGGTAAACCTTGTCTGGTACGGTCCAAATATGGTTTCGCATCCGTATAGTATTTCTGGTTGGATAACTATGTTATAATGTCTTATTTTTGTGTTTATGGACATGCAATTTTTGTTATAGATATTTTATGTTTTTATTGTGGATTTGAAGAGTTTATTTATTCTTTCATTCCAGTTTGAATTTTCTTGGAACTTGTGTGTGATATTTTCCCCCTAATATTTAACGTTTTCTACTAGTTTTATGTCATTATTGTTTATTTTTACTTTGCTTATGCATAGTGGGTCTTTCACCATAATTTTGGTTTTTGGTATGAAATTTTTAGAACAATTTTTCCTTCAATCTCTTCCAGTGTTGACAGTTGTTATCTGGCCTCTTTTATATTTTGTGCTGTAGGGTTTAATCATCCGCAAAGCCTAGGCAATTTACTGAAATATCTTTTCCTTTTTTAACGTTTTCTTTATTTTTTTCCAATTCCGTATTGTAAATTCAAGGGCACAGTTGATTAAAAGCGGTGACAGTCCATTTCTTTGTCTCAGTTCTGTTTTGATGTCAAATGGATCAGATATTTCTCCCCTGAATTTAACCTTGGATTTGGTATCCGTTAGTGTTAGTCCGCTGTTTCTGACTACTTTTTGGTGAAGCCCTAAATTTCTCAGGATTTTTATATATATTTATATATAATTACTTAATAGAACCTCAACTTGAAATTTCGTTTTTGTTCTTGGTATGAAATAATTTCTTTTTGATATATAATGCCATCACATAAAAGTGCATTTACTTCCATAAAAATATTAAATTTTAATTCTGTTTGTAATCAATACAAGTATAGTATTATTTTAAGATTGCTTATTCCTACTATTTCTATACGTGTATTATTCAAATATTTTTATTAAGCAAATATTTAAATTATTATTTGAACGTACGAATAGTTTTCAATTCTTCTTTCTATTAACAATGCAGCGCATATATATGATGTCTTAATTGTAGTTTTACTACATTTATTCTATATTTTTATTTGTTTATTAAGATTTAATTTCGTCAGTTTTTCTTTTAATACAAATATAAGTGATGAATAATATAGAAATTAAAATATTTTAAATGTCAAACTGAATTTCTTCAGAGATAGTGTTTACTTTTATTATTACACTGGTTACTCTTCTACTCTTATCTAAAATATGTAACCAAATGTGAACTTTAACGTTTAAATGTAGTAAATATCTATCTCAAATTATATATAAATATATTTTAACTGAGAAATTTTCTCCATTACTATTAAAAATAATGAATTCAGAAAAACGAGTTATTTACATTATATGCCGTATCTACCACATTATTACTATTATTATTGCGTAAAAAAAAAAAAAAAAAAAAAAAAAAAACATTAAAAATTGTATGTGACGTGACTGTACAACATATTAGTATTAATTTAATACTGTATAGTACTGTATTTTTAATACTTGAGTATTAGTAATACGTTTTTAAAGTTCATACGATATTCCTGGAATATTTATATTCCACGCCATTTATTTCACAAACTATGAGAAAGAGCATAAAAATTGATTGTCAATCACAAGCTCACGAAGTTAACATCGTATCGGCAGAGACTTCTTATCGCATTGTACGTTATGTCGAAGCAGAGTTCTAATTTCGCGGAATAATGTGACTCACCCAGTATTTTTTCTTTTCAAGTATTTATATTGTAAGAATTTCTGTTATTATCTTCTCGTTAATTTAAATAAAATTAAGATGTCAGTTTGCGGATTTTTAGGCTGTACTAGGTCATTAACCTCAAAATTGCTTAAGATTTCGTGTGTAAAGTG
This sequence comes from Zanna intricata, assembly GCA_010016005.3. Lineage (NCBI taxonomy): Eukaryota > Metazoa > Arthropoda > Insecta > Hemiptera > Fulgoridae > Zanna > Zanna intricata. The sequence continues at coordinate 9,629 of JAAAKQ030306206.1, forward strand.
TAGTAAACTTTTTCACGGGTCCTGTGTTAATGTGAAGAAGACTGACTTCGACCAAAAATGGCAGTGTCCTTCTTGCCGTGAGGAGAAGAGTATTGAGCTGAAATCCACTTTTTTAGTGGACAATGTTACTCTGCAAGACGTAATGAAAGAACTAGTCATTAAGCAAGAACAAGAACAATGTAAAAAACAATTTAATGATTTATTGTTCAACAAAATTGATGAAGCCAACAAAGCGTTGGAACAACAAGCTAAGAAAATTGAAGAATACTTAAGAAAAAACGGAAGTTCTGGAAGCGGAAAACAAACATCTGAATAATAAAATTTCAGAATCGGAACTTAGAATTGAAGAGGCGGAGCAATTTTGTCGGAAAAACTGTATTGAAATACAAGGAATCCCATTAAAAAAGAAAGAGGACATCGTTGAAGTTATAAAGGAGGTTGGAAAAGCAATTGATTTTAATGTCT
>JAAAKQ030306217.1:0-10093 GCA_010016005.3 Zanna intricata
ATGAATGTGAATAAAGTTTAGTCTTGTACAATCACTTCATTTTGATCCGATGTCGTAAGAGAAGTTTCACCAGCGTTTCCACTCTACATATTCGCGTTACAATCCATTTAGAAACGCCCGTATAATTTGAGAGCGTTTGTTACTTTATTTTACCGAGTATCTTTATTCGTTATTTTTCGCCTCATCATCACATTCAGTTATCAGTTAGTAAATAGGTAATGTATAACCTGAAACAAACATATTTAATGTTCAACATTTTTAGAAAATTTTCAACAACATGTGTTGTGGACACCACTTGACTTGTACGCCTATTAAATTACATATAAACATTTTTTACTGTACTTCATTTAAACTTATTTCATTCGAAAGTGAAATACGATCCTCCAATTCTTTAATAAAGTGAACAGTTACACAATTGCATTGTGGTGAATACCTCGTTGCATCACTTTTTTTTGCGGTGTCCGTATCAGCATTTTATATTAATTTATTAATTTTGTTTCAAATCGCTGAAGTAGTTATGTGGTGTAAATGAGAACTTGTGTCAGATCCGCAACCATGCACGTATCGGTTCGAATCCGACTTAATATACATAAACTTTTTTATAATTTTTTTTTTAATTTAAATATATTGATTTATTAATAATTATTAACCTCGCAAAAATCTTTAAATTAAAATGAAAAGAACATAAAATTTTATTTCACTAATAATTTCTGATTTTTTTTTTCATATATATATATTTTTTTTTAATCATTGAATTATTACTTCTTGTAAAAATGTTTTTACAGTCAGAAAGACAATTAATAATTATTAACTTATTGTTGATAATTTCAGGTTAATAAAATCAACTTTCACTCCTTCATACCAACCGACTGACCGAAAATGAGTACGCTAAAATTAAATATTACATGTTCCAAAAACGTCATTTTTCAGAAATTACAAAAAAATAATCATAGGTTAATATGTAAAATTACATTGCATTAGGTTTTAATTTAGTTTCAATTAAAAAAAATTCAAAATAAATAAAAATGTGTTCCATAAAGCAAATTTAAAATTAAATTAACTATTATAAGGTAATTTGGCTGAAATTTTCAATTCTGTAAACAAAATGGTCACTTTCTCTACAGTCAAAATTATACTTATGAATTAAGTTTGTAACTAGTTACTTCTAAGTTAAAATAAATAGGCTAATAAATAATAATTCCGATTAAAAATATTTATTAAACCTAATAAAGGGAAAAATTTCATTGTTTTATGCTTTTATCACAAATACAGTCCTTGAACAAGCCGTTCAAATGGAACTGCAATTTAGTAAAAAAAATTTAGGTGTTATTTTTAATTAACGAAAAAAGGTTGCCGAGTTTAACTTTTTCCTAGTACAATTTTTTTTTCTGAAAAATATACAAATTTACCAGTTCTACTGGATCATCCTCTACTCCTTACCGGAGCTAAGAGAGCATTAAAATATTATTAATCTGTACTTTCTGGTATTTAATAATACTAACTTTTAAATTTAAAAACATAAAACATTTAACTCCAGTAGTAACGTTACTCTAAGAACTTTATTTTCATCTTAATTATTATGTCAGTAACAACAATCGTACATGTGAAACAATTTACCAGATTTAGATAAAAATTGAAGAGTATAGATATTAATGTTTAAGAAATTAATAGATTATTTACTTAAAATAGTAATAACTATATACAAAATAATTTTTTAATTACGGTAAAGTAAGGTAATATTTCTAATTATTTAAGATGAAAAGCTTTGTGATTTTAAAATTAAAAATAAGATTAAATAAACAATAGAAAGATTTTACTTTTATAAAAACTTCCAACTATACATATATTTTAAAAACATTTTCTTCAAACAAAAAAGAAAAATGTAATTAGGGTATAGATAAACTTATTCTTAGTTTACTTGATCTGAGGAAATCTATAACGTAGTTTTTTCTGTCGACAGTAATGCAGTTTGAAACAAATAAAAGCTAAATTAAAAACACAATCAAATTTACTATTCACAAATATTTACGTATGAGTCTTTGTTTTTGAATGAAGTGTAATTGCGGAAAAACTGATAAAAAACAGTTTTTCCACTCTATTTTACTTGCTTGTGGAAAAACTGATAAAAAACAGTTTTTCCACAAGCAAGTAAAATAGAGTGTTAATTCAAAGTATCATAATATTTCATTTTAAAAGCTTTAAAAGTGATTAAATTGCTTGCTTATAGATCAGCTGATAACACTGGTCAACAAAAAAATATTTTTTTTGGCACAAAAATTACAATATGTATACTTATTAGTATTTTTTACGCTGAATTTAAAAATGTAACTGGTTTTTCTCTATCACGTAAGGTTTTTAAGTGACGAATGATTTAATTTTTTTTAGTTTTTTTAACAATACAATAAAATACATGCTTACCCAGAAGATGGGAATGTCAGTTTTCTTGCCATATTTCTTTTTTTGTTGTATTCTATTTCAGATCTATTTCTATTAAGTGTCCAACAATAGTCTGCAAGCATTTTTGGACTCCACTTTCCCTGATACCGTTTCTCTATAGTTTAAATGTCCCCATGATCGTCGCTCAATGCTCTAAGTTTTTCTGGAAAGAAATCAAGGTGGGAATGCAAAAAAATTGATTTTTAGTGACATATTGCACCCTATGATGTTAAAATATGTACTATTTCATGTACTATTTCTTTGTAATTTTCTTCCTTATGATTTCCTAAAAACTTTTTGCAGACACTCTTGAATGATGTTCAAGCAGATTTCTCGCCCTCAATCAATTGATTGTCAAAGTTATTATCTTTTATCAGTTCCCGAATGTGTGGCCCTATGAACATTTCTTCTTTAATCTTAATTTCACTGATTCTGAGGAAGTTATTTTTTAAATAAGCAAAACCTGACCCATTTCGATCCATACCTTTGACAAAGTTCTTCATTAGACGAAGTTTTACGTGAAATGGAGGCAAGTACACTTTTTTTTGGATCAATCGACGGTTTGTCAATTCTTTTCTCCAGGATTAAAACATTTTCTCTTCGGCCATTCTTTCTTCACGTAGTGATTGCAACTGTCTCTACTGTCCCATTCACACAAAAAGCAGCAATAGTTCGTGTAACCAAGCTGTAGTCCCAATAGAAGTGCTTTTAAATCACCACAGATATGCCATTCAAATTGTTTATAGTTTATTTTGTTCAGTAACAGTTCCATGCTTTCATAAGTTTCTTTCATTTTGGCAGTGTGGGCAAGAGGTATAGACGGAAATTTGTTTCCAATGTGGAGAAGTACAGCTTTCATAATATTCCTTGAAGAATCTATAAATAAACGACTTGCCTCTATTTTATGTTCGTGACCAAGGGCTTCCATAAGACAACCAATATTATTACAGAAAATAACTTCATTTTCAACAGAAAAATGTTTTCAAATTCATTTTATCTATTTCTAAATGCAGTAACTTTTATTTTGTGACGGAGAAGATTCCAACCTTTTAATCTGGAACTCAAAAGTTCAGCTTATCTTTTTAGAAAGATTTTAATCTCGAACAAGGTCATTAAGATCTTCCTGAATGAGAAGAGGAGGTTCAGAAGTTGAAGCTTGAAATAAAGGATCACTAGTTAATTTCATCATCAGATTTATTTTCGGTTTCATCATCACTTTGTATTATACTTTAAGGAGGTTTTGGCACTGGCAGTTCATCACTAGGTTGAGGAACAGGTCTGATAGCAGGCAGTAAATTGGGGTATTTCATAATATGTTTTGATTTAGAATTGATATCACAAACATTTGTCAAACAAAAGTAACAGTCTGTGCAATGATCCCTTGGTTCCCTCCAGATTATTGGTACAGCGAATTTTATGTACTGAGATCCTTTAACCTAATTTTAAATTAGAGTGACACAAGTAATGCAGCAATAACGAGAAGCCCAGGTCTTATCTTGGTCGCTAACTTTACATCCGAAATAAAGTTCGTAACACTTTTTAATGTATGGATGTGCGAGGTTGATTTCTTAACATTAATTCACCACAAATGTAACAAACAGAGTCTGGTTTATTTACACAGTTTCTAGGCCTTCTGTCACTTGATATTTTAAACATATAAAAACTGTAAATTAACAAATTCACAACCGACCAAATTTAGAAACATATCTGAATGCTTACTAACCGAAATATAAATGCACATTGCCTGAAACTGGCAATTATTATGATTAGCCATAGTAGTGACACATTTCTGAATCATCAGTCAGCATGAGGTATTGCTGTGCAAACGTAATTACAGTTATGACTAATCTCTATAAATATTTATTACAAATAAGAATTCTGTTGTACTAAAAGTCATTAACAATAATATGTAACAATATTTTGTACACCATAATATGTAATAATAAATAGGACACAACAACAAGACGGAGAGTGGTAGAAAAATTCTGAGAACATTTTTGAAATCAGCGAAAAAATTACTTTTGGAATGTCAATTTAGTTACTTTGTGGCAAAAAATTTGTTCACCAGTGTAATCGGATTACCTGATTTCTGACTTTTTTCACCCATAATTTTATCCATATCATCTTCATTGTTAAAATATATATTAGAGGTTATAATATTAGTGTTTATCAAAGGGCCGATTTAAAACAGATGCATTCCATAATAAAAAAGTATTACAATTAAAAAAAATTACATACTATTACAAAATATTTAAAATTTCACTTACGATGTTATAAATATTTTACCTGCCCTTCACGTGCAACACAGATAACATCAAGACGATAGCTGAATTCTTCCGCAACGCGGTGCAATTTTCTGTTATAGACGTTACTCCAACTGTGATCCTGGTTTTCATCTCATCTAAATCAGCAGATAATAGTGAAATATAAATACTTAGTTTCACATATTCCCATAAAGTGTAATGTCTAGGGATCTTGGAGCTAAGAATTTTGCGCCAATTCTTGAATCCATGTACCACCCTATCTATCATTAAAACGATGTTCCATTTAGAAACCAACGAACTGAATTGGGCCGATGTACCGAGGTCCCATCTCGCTGAAAATAAATTTTTCAGAGTCCTTATTTAGTTTTGGAGAAAGAAGCATTCCTGCAGCTCAATTCAAGATAAGAATGTCTATTTTTTTTTTCTTAAAAAAAGAAAGGGCTATAAATTTTGTAAACGAGACATGATCTTTTTGAGTGAATCTCGATCCTTCTCGTGCGGTTTCTCAAGTCCCCGTATGCAAACATTATGACGTGAAGCTTTACCACTTGAATGAAATGCTGCTTCATTACTAAAAATAACCCGCAGTAATAACCTATTGTCTTCTATATCGACTTAAAGCACATCATAGAAATCTTTATTTTTCTTTTGTCAGATACACGAACAGCTAGTAACGGTTTTAATCGTTATGAAATGAAATGCAAGCGTCGTCTTAACATCAAACATCATATGAAAGTTGCAAGTTTTCTTGCAACTTTCATGACGAGTGGACTATTTTGGGCTTCGCTGGAGAGCCTTTTCGAATTCGTTGTATATTTCTCTCTGAAGTGTACGGTTTCCCTGGTTCTTCCCCTTACATAAACGACTCTATTCTTCAAATTGTTTATACCAGTGAAAATGTTCTTAGCCGATAGTGGATCGATCCTAAAAGGTCGATGGTGGCTCTTCAAAAGCACTCTGAACAGTTATTTTGGGTTCTGTCTTTTATTTTCTGTTTAGCCTCCGAAACTACCGCAAATTTTTTTCATCGTTTCACTACTTTCTCTTTTTTTATTTCCTATTTTTCATAATTATAAATATCGTTACGTATTTATTCCACTTATTATGGCTACTTAAGGTAATAAAAACTATTGTTTTTTATTTTTTAAATTATTTAAATACTATCGATAAGGGATGATTATAATATATTTCTCGTATCTAGTGTAACGTTTAAAATTGAACGTAATCCTTTGCAAATATATTTTTACTCGTGTGTACGTTCTAGTCTCAGATAGCCACCAGTTGGCTCCCTCTCCTCCCAAAGGAACGATTAAAAATGAATCATACAAAATAGTTACCGTAGCAGGTCTATATATAATAACGTTACGTTATACTTGCAAAACTGGATTAGGGAGGTACATTACGGTAAACTCAAATGAGAAGTACCCAAAAAAAGTGTCAATTGCAAAATACGATTTGTAGTTTTAAACGAGTAAGGCGAGTTCCACAAACAACACTGTTATAAGATAACGATGTCCTATAATTTACATGTGTTTTTCTGACGTACGATTGTGGAAAAATTATTAGAAAATTGTAAACAATTAATTTAAAAATAAATTTACCAATTTAAAATTTTATCAAAATATTTTTTGTATTAATACAAAGTGTATTGATCTATGTACTTTTATAGGGTTCTTAATCTTTAAAGTTATTTACTTTTTAGCACTGTTTTTTATCTTCTTTCTCCAAGTTAAGAGTCGAACCAAATATAACTCGCTACATAGTTGAGGTGCAATGGCGTTATTCTAAATTAGAATTTGTATTTATAATTAATAAATTAGTAATTCTTAATTAAAATTAAAAAAGTGAAGAACCGTGGATTTTTCATAAATATTTTTACCATAACAAATCTAACTTCATAGAAAATTCAATATTTTCTCAATTTTTAAAGAAAAATAATTTTTGAATGTTACTGAAAGATAACCAAAACAGGAGTTTATTATGCATAAAAAATGCTAATTAACCGCCGATCTTCGAGGCAGATAAGGATCGTCTCTGCCTTTAATCGGTAAGGTTCGAATACTGGTCAGATTTGACATTTTTTAATTCGTTAAAGATTAATTTTCTATCGTTAAAAACAATTACCTGTATTCGGAGATAAGCTTATACTTATCGAGGTGAGCGTAAATAAAAAAATTCAGAGAAAGAAAAAGAAATAATTATATTAAATATTGTTTTCAAGAAAACCAAACGACAAAAGGAAAATATTTCTTCTGAAGGCTAGTAAGTTTTCTAACTAATAAGAAATAGTCGATACACTGATACGTTACTTTCATTTAAACGTTAGTTTTTAGGATCAAAAATCGTAATAATTAATAAGGCCGAGTTTATCGTACATCTGTTTATTAAAAAGAAGTTGTTCCAAGGCTTAGAAATTGTTTTACATCAGAGACTTACGGTCTCAGATTTTGTTGTAAAGCCTATGTAATTTTATCTATGTTTATTTACACTTGCGATTGATATGTTGATACGCTTTACATAATATTGAGTGCGTTTTAATAAAAATTTGGGACTTTTTTTGTAAATTGTCCTATCCTTTTATCTTTTCCAAATATTCTACATCTCTTATCTTACTCGCTTTTAAACGGTAAAATTAAGCCAACTTTGTTGTTCTATTTATTTATTTTTATATATATATATATATATATTTCCTTCAAAATTTACGTTTTTAGATTCATTAATAAAAATCATTAATAATTAACATTTTTCTTGAACATTACTAAATGTTACTTTATTTCTCATACAGAAAGAAAAAGAATTATTATAATTTTTTATGTTAAAATGATCTGCAAAGCTATTGTAATTTAAATTATCGTATCATTTCTTAATGAAGTAAACTATTCTCCCACCAATTTTTTTTTAGGTTTTAAAAAAATATTTTGCACTACGATTCTATTCTAATGTCTCAATAATGGATACCCAATAAGGGTATTTTGAAGGACAATAAAATGTAGTTTGAAATAGAGAAAACAAGTTTTTATCATTTTGTGTAAAATTATTAAGAAATTTAAAAAAAAAAATATCTTTTTAAAAAAATTTGTGTGGTTTTTTTTTTATTAAAACAACCTACATCATTATAATAATCAACCAACAAGCTATCGAAAAGGTCACATTATTTATTTATTATTATAATGCATTCTAACGACTTAACAGTCTGCTGTTCTATATTTTATCGTTTACAGACGATAATAAAGAAAATTAACCGTTTGGAGACTCAATGAAGAAGAACATATGCACCGTGAAAAATCATTAAAAGTAACAAAAAAAAAACACCTTAAAATTTATTAACAATGTAATAAAAAATTATTTTGTCTGAATTTAGCTGATGTATTGAAAAATAAACTAAAACTTTTGAACTTACCTTCATCGCATCCAAGAGTGAAAGGTAAATATCAGATTTTACCGATAACAAATTACTTTTGTGTATCATAAATATATGACAAAATTAGAGTGGTCATCCTACTTTTCCCCTCATGTTTGCTCACTCTACCGGAATGAATGGAAGAAAATTCTTTAAATGTGTGAGATTTAAGAACAAACAATCGGTCCTCTCACATGAAAACCTAGGGAGAGACGTTCAAAGAAAATATCAGTAAATCATGCCTTAAATTTCAACTTGTATTTTTACAGTTATAATAATAACTTATGTTAATTTATATTTATTTAGAAATAAAATAGGTCAATTATTTTTATACGCGGTTGAATACTAGATCGTGGATACCGGTATTCTTTGGTGGGTGAGTTTCAATTAACCACACTTCTCAGGAGTGGTACACTTCACTCACATTCATACACATCATCCTCTGAAGTAACACCTTACGGTCTTTACGGAGACTAAATAGATAAAGAGAAAGATATTAGGCCAATTAATTTAGCTAAATCGATCTGTGCGCAATTTTGCAAAAGATAATAGAAATTACCCCCTTGAAAGATTTTGAATATTTTAATTATTTGCACTGGTAGTTTAAAAATATAAATAACTCTTGCATTCAAATCATCGAAATCTGCTGATGGATCATTTATACGTGACTTTAAGATAACCTTTTGCCTTACCGTGCTGATAGTGTTTATATAATACCACTCTGTTTAGAGCTTCATAAAATTTCGATTTTTTTGTATTTATATAATTAAATTTAACTGTTTTTCCTTATTCATATACGGCTTATTAAAATAGTCTGTAGATATATTGCAGACAATTTCTGTAATATTCAACCTGTACACCTAACTTTTATCTTAAGTGTTAATTTTAACATAAAGGAAATTTTGTTTACTACTTTGAACTTTATCTTTTAAAAAGTATTCTGACAACTGTCTTAAAACATTCAACTGGTTATCATCAAACAAAATCACATAGTTTTCTTAAATTATTTCTTGTACTTATCTTAAATATAAATTAGAAAAAACGAATGATTATTCTTTCAGAAAGAATATTAACTTTATTAATTTTTAATATTAATTTATAATATATTATTAATAGTTTAAATAAACTTTTTTATTTTACATCTTTATATTCAATTTTATCTCGGTAGGGAATAAAAAATTTGAAATAAATAACTGAATTTACATCACTATAATGTATTAATTAATCGTTGTAGATCTAGCTTCTATAGTATATCTACGACGATCTACTTTTTTATAAAATAAATCCTGGATTGTATTTTCCTATTTTAATTTAATCTCTACTCAAAAATATTTAATTTATATTGATCTAAAGAGTATAGAATTATGATTTGTTCACCTTGAATGATAAAGCCAACTATGCAAGTTTAAAAAAAAACTGAAAAATAGTCTGTATCACTAGTGTAGTAATATATGTTGCTGTAAATTTTGAGACGCATTATGGAATGAGTGCGTAATAATATGAAATTTTATATTAAATGATTTAGGAGTGAATAATAATACTTTGGGAAGTATAAGATCAGGGAGTCAGGTAGTGTATCAAGAGTTTTGCAAATTGAACAGCATACAACAAGAAGCACTAGAAGTAAAAAAAGAAAGACAATATAGATAAATATATAAAAGAAAGGATACTATCCATCCAGTTTGCTTAATGAAATTTTTCACAAGAATAAATTCTTTTTCTGCAAACATGTGCAGAAATTTATACTGAGTATGAGTAAGATTGAAAATGATTAGTTTGCAAATGATTGAAAAAAATGTCGAGCTAAACTATTTTCGTCATTAATTGAAATGGAATTTATGTTATAAATTAATTAATATTAATTAAACTCGCTGATAATTAAACTTTAATTAGTAGTGAGGTTTTATTATAAATTTTTATTTTGCCTCCAGAACTACCGTAATGTATTATTTCAGAGGATGATGTGTATGAATGTGAATGAAGTGGTCTTGTA
>JAAAKQ030306272.1:0-10092 GCA_010016005.3 Zanna intricata
AGGCATGGCATTTTTCACATACGCTACAATTCATTCATCTCATCCTCTGAAGATATAACTTAACGGTGGTTCCGGAGATAAAAAAAAAAAAAAAAAAAAATTAATTTGGCGCGGATGTGGTGGTCTGGTGGCGACGGTAGGCAGTAACTAAACTTATGTAATTTCACAAACTCATGGAACAAATTTCGGGAATCTACGGTATTTTACTAGGTTGAATAATTAATTAACTGAAAGCAACGAGACTAGATTACGTACAGCTTTTTTTTACTTCTTTCATCATCCGTTCTTTCCTTGTACGATAATTAAAGATAAATCTTATTTATATTTAAACTAAGGTTGATTCTTACAAAAATAGAGTTATCTGGTTTAATCGTTAAAAAGTTAATTGTATTATTAAAATAAAAGTTTTATTTTTCCTTAAAGGTGTTTGAGAGCAGAACTATATGATTTAATATTTCTTTGCTAATAATTTCCAAGAAAGTAATATAATTAAAATCATGCTTCTTTACTGTCATCTTCATCGCAAACGATTACTTAATGTATATAAGTTTTTATGGTAAAGATCCATCAATTAGTTACTGATCTTTAATGCATGAATCGAGAAACTCTAGATTGGGAATCCGGATTTAAATAGATGAATTGTTCGGCTAAATTATTTGATGTTTTTTAATACAGAAATTTCTTCAGAATTAATAAAAAATTCATTCTCAAGTTGTCATGATTATATTGCTATTACTTTTGAGGAAATAAAAATGCTGTTGAGAATATTATCGAATAGTATGATCTGTATTATACTATATCCTGTTCATTTAAGTTCTTTTTGTTAAGTTTTATTCTGTTATTAAATTTAAATTTCTCACTGTGAATTTAATGTAATATAATTTTCAATAAGCACGAATATTTATACTTATAATAATCCATAGAAAATGACGTCGTTTTTTGTTTAACTATCAATCTATTCAACGTAGATAGGTACCATTCATTTAAAACCATCTTCAGTAAAAATTAATTATTTGTTTTAAATATTAAAATAAAAAATCTTAATAGATTAAAATTATTTTTTCTACAGCTGATTATAACGTTGAATTACGCACTTAGGACCTATATAATAATGTGGGTCTTCATCAAACATCCGGAGGTTCCAAGTTTGAATCCCGGTCAGGCATGGCTTTTTCATATGCTCAAAAATTCCCTTTCCATATTCCACGTACAAGTTTAAGCTTATATGGTGATATCATCAAGAAAGAAAACAAAAACATTATGGTTGAGGCTTCAACCAATCGAAGGCCTACTCTTTTCAACCATTGACCAATTAGAATCGGGTGTTATTTAATTTGTCAGATTTTTTAAACTTTGTGATTTTAATGATTTAATACCAAGCAGTGGTTAAGAAAGTATACTAAGTTTCTAAATTTCACTGTTTACTGCAGTTCACAGTTTCTACAATTCATTGTTTCTTTTGTTAGTTATGTCGGATTCCGAGGAAGAAATGGATAACATTAGTCGATATTAAAGAAAAGGCAGAACTTAAGACTAATAACCAATTACCATAGAAATATATTGCATATTGAATTTTTTGGAAAATTAAAAAAATCATGAATTCTATCATTGATTTAAATAAATAATGCAGTGTTTTCTCAGCCATGGAAAAAGTACGGTATTCAACTCTCTATAATGGCCATTGATGCATTCTTGCCAAGTTTACGACACTCGCCAAAATTCGTGTCGTAACTTACTTCGCACTCTTGCATTAATGGGCTGTAATTATAGGCTCTTTGCACATTGTAATATAATACAATGTGGTGCAATCCAAGATGACTAACGAGTATGATAAAATGTTTACAGTACATATGTTTTTCTAATCTATTTAAAATAATTTAATTTTATTAAAGATGTTTTCTCAAAAACCTAAACATGTTCAGGTTGATAAACGGATAACTTATTAGTGAAAGAGAGGTTTTCTTTAGGATGGATCAAGCTCGATGCTACATTTGCCTTCATGTTGTGGGATGAGGATTTGAGGGCATTTGAGGGGTTGGCAGCGGCATCTTAAAGAAGAAAGTGGCTGACTATCGTAAGTGGGAGGCAAGCTGAGCTTCCTACAGGGGAATGTGAGGTGAAGGACAGTCCCTCCCTTGCGGAGCTGCCGTTCGTCCATGTTTGCATAGATGGGCGGTGGCGATGAGACATGGAGACTCTTCAACCCCTGAGTCGAAAAAGACCGAGTCCCGGCGGAGATATCCTCTTCAGAGGGTGGCTCCGTTTGAGAAATTGCATCAAGACCGAGTTCCGATTCTGGACCGAGTCCAGAATCGGGACTGGGCCTGGTTCACCCCACCCTGCGGGTCAGAGGAATTAGTAAAGATCCAATCAGCGAGCCGACCTACTGTGTCGGAAGTATAGCCGGTGAGCGAGAAGGCCCGTTTGAGTTGCAGGACACTCCTCTGGGCTGAGTTATGTTTGGTTGTAGGTCCGGTCTGGGGGAGCAGAAGAAAAAAAAAGATAACTTATTAGTACAATATGTATAAATATGTCTTTGCTTTCGTTAAACGGTTCTTAAAGATAGTTATTATATAAGTCCTGTTTTTCTGTTTTTCCAATGTTCTGTTTTACTCGTTTCAATTTTATACAACCATATCATTTCGTTGAAATAAATGAGAATAAAAGAAGTAATCAAGCAACTACAAATTAAAAAGGATAAATAATGATACTAAAAAAGAACGAAATCTGATAAATTAAAAAAAATCCATTAAAGTAAATCAACAATAAATGAAGTTAGAAATTTTTGAAAAAGTCATTATCGGATATATGATAAAATAACAGTATTTCAACTGGCTAAAGTGAAATAGGATATTACGAATAAAGGTTATGAACAATTGTGTGGATGGACGTTTTATCGAATAAAATTCATTCCCAGAGCAATAAAAATAACAATAGTCGATATAATACGTTCAATGTAAACATGAAAAACGAGTATTTTTATTATTATTATTATTTTAATAGTTACTTCGTATTGTAGAATAGTAATGAAAGCCGATCTTCATGTGTAGAGATTTAATAAAACTTGCATTTCTGTTATTCTTTCTTCTAAATTATTTTGATTTAGAGAGAGCTATTGAGTTAAAATCTATAAGTGTAACTGAGTAAAGATGTGGTTTTTAAATTTTTAGATAGGAAACAAAATTAGGTTAAAAAATATATTATTATTATTGTTATTACAAGGTTAACCACAAATCTTTGTGTTATTTTTTGTGCATTAATTGAAATTTCAATTAAAAGTTTTGGTTAAGAAACATTTACTCGTAAAATTTAACGGAGTTTCCTAAAATCAACTAAAGTAATAATTCTCTGTAGTCGAGTGGTTTCATCTCTACTTTTCATCTGAATGTTTCTGTGTTTGAATTTTGGTCAGGTTTGATATTTTTCACATTGTTATAGATTTATTTCTCATTCCATCACGACAAAGGGAAGAGTAACTGTGTAATTTGGTTTCAGACTATAACTTTATAAGTTAGTGCTTATCTTTTTGTGAAGTTGTTTTTGTTTTTAATAAATTTAAGAAATGTATCTGGGACATTTGTAGGAGAACATTTTCGTTGCAGTCGACAGTCTAAGAGGTATAGGAATACAATATTAGATACTTATAGACATAAGTTAATTTATATAATTATTAATGCAAGTATATAGTTTTGAATTTAATTGATGAATGATTAGTTTGTGTCCTTCAGTGTTAGAGTGAGGTGCGGAGATCGCGCTTGAATAGTTCAGATTAAATACAAATAGCTTAGGTTAAATAGTTCAGAGGGTTAAAAATTAGAGTAGACAAGCGAAAATATGTCGGAAGAAGCCTAAAGTGAAGTTGAAAGTTGAGTTCAAACACTGAAAATATCTACCGAGGCATTTGCATCGTTATCCCGATGGAGACCGAACTGATGACTAATATGTAATCAGAGTTAGAGAGTTAAGAAGTGACCTCCGGTAAAGCCTATCAGGACTACAAACGAAGGTGTATTGCAATCGGGATCGTTACTAGGTGGTTGTCTTTCACTAAAGGGGTTAGGATGTAACTGTATAAATAATAGTAACTGTTTAAATGTAACTGTAATAATATAACTGTTTAATAAGATCCATCCTCCAATTTTGACTTTCTTTTTAAAAACGGATGATCTACTTTTTCGGATTCAAGAGGGTCATGAAACTTCGTGAAGTTAAAATAGTTGGTCAGTTCTTTTCATTCATATGTATATATTTTTGGCCATGTATGTATTGATCGCTATTTTCATTAATATCTTAGGACTGGATTGACCATGAATCTTCAAATTTCGCAACTTGACAATATATGGATTGTTATTTTGAGTGTCGATATCTGAAAGGAGTGGTGAGAACGCGGGAATTGGTTCAAATATTAGATCCTGGATACCGGTGTTCTTTGGTGGTTGGTTTTCAATTAACTACACATCTTAGGAATAGTTGACCTGATACTGTATAAGACTACACTTCATTTACATTCATACATATCATTCTCATTCATCTGATACCTTACGATGGTTCCGGAGGCTAAATAGAAAAAGAAAGAGAGAGATGGTATCTCATCTAAAATTTTACTCTTTCAATTGTTTGCTCTTTTAACAACGTGGTAATTTTTTTCTAAATAATTTTTTCCCAAAATGGCTACCAAACTTAAAAATAATAGTTTTAGTAGAGATATTTAATTTTTTTCAAATCTTATTCTGTACATACATATCTTATTTGCAAACGGTATAGTTGACATTAAATTTTTTAATTTAATTTTTCAAAATGGAAAATTATAGAAATAAGTTAAATCTGTGCATCGAGTATGTTTATACTTCGGACTTAGTAATTCAAATTTAAAATTTGACGTATACGCTTGTATTTAAATATCCCAGAGATTTTTTTTCTGCCGGTAGATGTGAGCTGGTGCAGGGAAGGGAGTTATTATCGCTGTGCTTGGCCACCGTCCAATCTATTCACGAGTTTAGTTCAAGTTCAAAACGTTTCGTTACTACTCTGTATCTTAACAGAATTAATGTAATAATTTTTTTAATGATATTCATTAAAAAAAAGTGATAATACTCAGAATCTACATCTGTACTAGTTTTAGTTCCTGATATACCCGTCATGACAGTTCATACTTTATTATTAGAATACAGGTGGTGAGGTTGGGTGACTATTTAAATCACTGTTAAGAATTATCCATATTTATGAAGTTTTTTTTTTATGTTTTCTGCCGGGTAAAAATAGAATAATTTTGGTAATTTTACACTTTTGAATTCAAAACTTAATAAATTAAAACTAAAAATAAACCTTGAAACATCTCTAAACAAAACAAAAAAAAAATGGCCAGGAAAGTTCAACAAAGCCGTTGAAAATTTTTATATGAAACATTAAATTTTTAGCTTTTATTCAATTTTTTATTTATTTTAAGTTATTTGACTGGATTGACGCAGTTGTCGATTCATTTCTTATGCGCGCTAACTTTTAATTTTAAACTGTCTCCAAAATGTTATAAGGTAAATTACAATATTTATTTAGATTTACATTTATTTAATTAAGAGGCTATTATTAAAGACTTATCTTTTAAGTTTTATCAACGATTTTTAGATGGTAGTTTAGAAAAATTAGTTCTTTTTAATTAAAAGTACTTCTATGAAGATTAAGCGAGAAATTGTAACGTAATTAAATTGTCAAATCTAATTCAATAGTCTTTTATTAGATATTTAAATTTTAAAACTCTTCTATTGATTTATGTTTTAAAAATGATACTATTAGGATATAATATCAATTCGTAATAAAACAAAAAAAGTAGAAAAAGAAATTTAGATAAAATAACTGAGATTGTAGGGAACCAATTTTACGGATCATCAAGTACGTTTTTATTTTTATTTTTATCTTAAGGGTTTTCTTCTTACATTTATTACAAAACCAGCTAGAAAATTGGATAGATATTTCTACAAGGATTAGAATGTTTCAAACGCTAATCATTTCCTTTAAAATACATTTTCAACGTTTAAATTTTTAAACGTTTAGAAGCAAGTTTACAGTAATGAAGATTATAAACATTATTTTAGAGAGCTATTTTTTTTAGAAGTAAGTAGATTAAAAGTTTTGTATAAGGATTCTTAAAATATTAAGAATACCCTTTACTTTTCATTTTTGTAAGTTATTACGGAAAATAGTTATGAATTATAGTAAATTAATCACGCTAATCATTTCCTTTAAAATACATTTTCAACGTTTAAATTTTTAAACTTTTAGAAGCAAGTTTACAGTAATGAAGATTATAAACATTATTTTAGAGAGCTATTTTTTTTAGAAGTAAGTAGATTAAAAGTTTTGTATAAGGATTCTTAAAATATTAAGAATACCCTTTACTTTTCATTTTTGTAAGTTATTACGGAAAATAGTTATGAATTATAGTAAATTAATCAGGTTTTTTACTGACGGAGATCCGTTTTAACAGTCAGTTAATCCATCAGTAACTGGACTAAAGGAAAGATTATAAGACAAGCTTATCAGGTCAACCAGCCATATCAAATGAATAGAAACAGAAGCAAAATAAGTTAAAAAAATTAAAAACCAATTTTTTTTTAATTCCAGGAAACTTAGGTTTATAATTACAATAGTTAAATGATCATTATTTTAATACTTCTATAAAACTATGATGAATTATTTTATTTGTAAATGAATAATTAAAAGTACGTAAAAGCTGACAAATAAGTAATTTAAAAGAAACAATGTTAAGAAAAATAAAAGGTGACATAAATAAAGGTATAAAGGATGAACGTGATAAAGGTCATGAATAGTAACCTATTCATGAGTGATCGTAAAACTATATACACCTGAAGAGGACTGCTATCTAATTTAATGCCCCAGCGTTATGCCCTTAAAATACAATAATTTATTTTAGATTTGATATTTTAAACAGTTAGAAATATTTAAATATTAATAAATATATAAATTATAAAAAAAACTGGTGTTATTTTTTAATAAAATTTTAGCGTAAAAAAAATGTTTAAAGCTACCTATAATAAATTTATTTGCTAAGAAAAGATAAATAGATTTATACTAATACTGCAATTATATCTCTTAAGAAATTTGTATTTAAAAACAAATATAGGCAAATATCTATTGTATTATTGTTTTCAATGATAAGTAAGTTGTCCAAATATTGCAAAATCATTTTATTGTTATAATAATAATAATAATAAAAAAATATCTTTAATGTTAATAATGACCTGAAAAATGCTGGAGATAATGTCCATTGAAGTATTGTGCACAATAAATGTATGTAAAAAAAAGATAACAGATTTGTTCCCTTCGAGTATTATAATTATATTCTCTTAACGTCTCGGCCTTTCATTCGGAGGTCTCGGGTTCGAATCCAGGTCAGGTATGGCATTTTTCATATACGCAACAATTCATTCATCTCATCCTCTGAAGATATATCTTAACGGTGGTTCCAGAGATTAAATAAAAAAAAAGAATTCTCTTAAGGGAGTAAAGGTATTTTGTAAAACGTAGGTACTGGAAAATTTTATAACATTATGGATATTCAGTTACTGGTGATGGTAAGTAATCATAACAACCAGTGTTTCAAACTCTGATGTAAATGTAGTTGGTAAAAAAATAAAATATAATTTATTGCTTAAGCATGATAAATACTTGTATAATATAGTAATTGGATAATCGTGTACGGATGAAATAAGGCCCACATCATGTTTAAGGTAGGGTAGTACTGTACGTGGGAATTCAGTTCTAGATAAAGATTTAATTCTTTATGATGGAGATGTAAATATTTTCGGGTATGTTAGTTACCGAAATATATGATCGAATTACAGTGTTATATTTACCTCTGTAAGTGGTTAATTAGAATAAATACTAAGTGAATAGAAAATCTGACAAAGTGTTGCATTACTTTCCTGGCTATTATTGATAGATTAAAAGAATTATAGGTAAAAAAAAAAAATATATATACATATATTTTAAAGATCGGGAACAGATTTTAAGGTAATTTTTAATTCATGTTGGTTAAGCATGACAATTAGCTTAAATAATGTTCTCTCTAAATCTAATACTCCCTGCAATAAAGGCTAAAATAAAACAAAAGAACATTTTTAAAAAAAACTACTGTATTTAGGTCTGGGGTCTGCAATTTAAAAAAAATTGTTCTTTTGTAAAAATTCTTTTGTACTGTAGCTTTATTTATGAAGTATAAACTTTCAGCAGCAATTCTAGCTATATTCGCCGGGAAACTAATAAAATATATATAATATATTATTTGAAATATTTTAAAGTATTATTTATATATGATATATAAAGTTTTATAATAGTGTGAATTAAGTAATCCTATCATCTTCATCTTTGACGTGAAAATGCGCTAACCCATTTTACAATTTCACAAATAGTATCAGGTAGCATTAGCGACCGGGCTAATAACCATAGCTGGTGGTGCCCGCTTTTTCATAACAAAAAAAAAAAACCATTCAAGAACTAGCGGAGTCAGCTCCTTTGGTTTTTATCTGATTTTTGACAAATTTTAATGAAAGGATGTGCATTTTAATTTTTGCATGACATTTTAAATGTTCTGATAACTTTTTTTTGAACTGGTTTGTGTGTTTTATTTTGGTTGTGTGTGGTGAGTTGTGTTTTAAGAGGGAAGGACTCTTTACATCCTTGTCCTCTTGTGTTTTTAATGTATGTATTTTTAACTTTTTTTTGTGGGACAGTGAAATTGTTTTGATGGTTTTTGACACTTTTCGTTAGATATATTATGTGTTTTTATGTGTCATTGGCCCTTTAAACCCTTGACAGTTGTTTTTTCTTTGGGGTTGATCTGTTTTGATTACTCTTGAGGCTATGTCACTATAAAATTTTATTAGGGCGGAAAAATTATTTTCGTTTTTTTTTTAATATTAAAAACACAGCTGTACTAAAATACAATGATAAAAAATTCCTTAATCTATTTTTGATGATCTTAAGATGAAGTTTAATATAATAAATTTACCTACTTCAGGGCGACAGCTTTTAGTGTAGGTATGTTCAGTACGATGTATGAATTCCTCTGCTTTGAACATAATAAGGGGATTTCGGGGATGAAGGTACATGAGGAGATACAAGTTGATTCACGTTTATGATTAAATTCTATTTAAAATATAATTATTAATAAAGTCAAAGTATAGCTTACGTAATGTTTATTAATTCTGGTATAAGCTCATACACAAACAAAGCCGCGAACAAACTCAGATGAAGTATACGACACAAGATACGAATAAAAAATAAACTTAGATGTAAGTATACGATACAAAGTACGGTTAAAATATATAATTTGACTCAATAGATTCGAAGAATTAAGTGCTAAAAGTTATTCCGTGTACAAGAGCTCTCTACTAGCCCATGAAGAGTTATAAGGGTGAAAGTTGGGTGAATGACCTCATTTAACAGCCAACGGTACAAAAGAGGATGTTGTAGCTAACACTTAGCGCCCTTTTAACTTTCTATTAGTGGAGACACAAGTACCTATTATAGTTGGAAAGTCTAAGAAATACATCACGGATAAAAATTTTAACTTTTTTGAATAGAATTTGTACCTGAAATATGTTTTTGGAATGTGAAGAGCTACATTATTGTGAATCTACTGAAGAGTTTTTATAAAATAATTAATTAGTTTTAATTACGAACGTTTATTTACGTAGTATAAAATTCATAAATGAAATATGCCGTAAGGTGAAATGTTGGCTAACATTTCTACATTAAAGTTTTAACAAAGTTTTTAAAAAGTTCTTCTTTATTAGAAATTCCGCCATGATTATAAAAAAATTCGATTTTAATTAATTAAATGAAAAAAAAAAAAATTTTTTTTTTTAAATTAATAAAACCAACGTTTCTTAAATACCGAGGAAGGAAAATCATTTTTGAATTCATTCTTGTAGTAGAGTTAATGAATTATAAATTAATATAATAATAATTTAATATTTAGCTTTAATATATACAGGGTGTATCAAAACTGCTCGAAAATCTCTCGGAAACGGATTCTATATCTAAAAATAAGAAAAAAGTTTCCAATAAACATAT
>JAAAKQ030306295.1:0-10092 GCA_010016005.3 Zanna intricata
TTTTCACACACGCTACAATTCATTCATCTCATCCTCTGAAGATATACTTAAATGTGGTTCCGGAGGTTAAACAAAAAGACTGAAACAAATGCATACATAAAAATAATCACATGTTGTTTATCAAATTTGATGTGGACACCATGATTTCCGTGTACGCCTATTAAATTACATAAACAAATTTTTATTTCACTAATAACTTCTGTTCTTCTTTTTGAATTTTCATTTATTTAATTTCTTTTTTAAATCGGAGATTAATAATTAATAAATCAATATCTTTAAAATTAAAAAAAAAAAGGTCGGAAATGAAGTCCCGACTCCAACCAATGCGAAGTAGTAGTACCTTCCTCTAGTAAAATCCAAATATTTCATTAATTAAAATTTCATTCGACTACAACTCAATTTAATTAACTTAACAAAAAACGAACATTTTAAAGAAAAGAATAGTGTATAATCCGAAATACATGATGTATATAAAAATAATATTGGATATGATTAGGCCTAAAAATATATATACAATTAGATCAGTTTCAACGCAGGGATTATTATTGTAATGAATTTATTAACAAATAAGTCAATACACTTAAGATTATTACTGATAATGAAGAAAAATTTACAGCTATAAAAAAAAAAAAGCTTAAGTATAAAAAAATTCCTAAACGTAAAATCTAACTACAGAAAATGAATTTTCGTAATATAACAAATAAAAAAATTAACAAAAAAAAAAAAGAGTTTTAGCCATCAAATTTAACATATTTTATAATTTATTATTTACAAAAAAAAAAACACCAATATAACACGTAAAATATATTTTCACTGCAAATATTTAAAAATTGACAGAAAAAGGAAAGACGAGAAAATAAATAAAATAAGTTATTTTCTGTCATTAAATATCATTTAAATAAATAAAGGTAATTATATTTATAAAAAAAAAAAAAATTATGAAAATTGCTAAATCGTAACAAATCGTGAATACCACACAGAAATATATAAATATATATTTAAAAATAATTATTATTAAATTAAAAAGTAATATTACTGTTTTAAATTCTAATTAATATACGATATTTTATTGATAATTAAATTAGAATTTTTATTTGCATTACAACGTTGCCAAGTGTATATTGTTATCACACGAAAATTATTATATCGCATTACATACATGCTTTTTATATCATTAATTTCATTACAATATACTGGGATTCATATTTCAAGTATTTTAAAACAATGTTAAGTAATTAAATTAAACAATAAATTATTCTATTTAAAAAAATATAATACTATTTAACCACGAAATGATGAAGACAAAAATAATGGTTTCGTTTTACTTACCGATTGAATATGAAGTGTCAGATAATTAATTTAAAATATACTAAAATATTCTTTAATTCATTCATGACGAATAAAATAGATATACGTTGTGTATACATTTTAAATAGACATACTAATATAAAACAATAATATTAATTCTGAAAAATATACTTGCTCTTTAGAAACCCATATACATTTTTCAATATTATTCATATATTTTAAAATAAAATTACAAAAAATGCGAAATTTTTATAACTGGGTAGATCTAATTAATTTTATTTTTATAAAATCAAAAAGCGTTTGTAGGCATTTATTCTTAGCATACTGAAATATGACCAATCAACAAAAAAAAAAAAAAAAAATATTTTACTAATTTTATAATGTTACAAACATTAATCTATGTTAAAATAAAAAAAAAAATTTTAAGTTTTTCTACAAATACTCTACTAAATTAGTTACAGACTTAGTTGGGGGTCATAAAACCAGTCGTTATATATCTGAACACAGATGTGCCTAACCACCATTCAGACTACGCTTACTCAATTATGACAAGGTTTTTTTTCAAAAGATATAACTAGTCTCACACTCATTTATAGTCTTACTTTATTGGCATACAAATCTAGATCTCAGAAACAAATTAAAATACAGAATTCGTATGAATTTATAACAAAACCATTCATAAAGTCAAATCAAATGAACCCCTTATAGACTTCGGTCATTGAATTCCTAACAACATTTTGAAGGATAGTTAATGAAAATTAATAAATAAAACAGCACGTATTATATGCTCTCAGATTAATTTAACGAACAGAGAATAAAGAATTCTGAAGATAAAAAATTTCTATACTGTTAGAATTTGGCATGATCAACATGGCGTAATAAGGAATCTATAGTCAGAGAAGTAATCTACCTAACCTGAACCTATTTGTAGCCAGGAACATAATTGTACGTTGCCCTATAACCAATGGCGGATTTACGTAGAAGCAGTTGCTTGGGGCCCCGCTTGGATAAGAGCCCCCGACCTGGAGTTTTTTTTTTTCATTAACATTTCAATTTTAAATCCCTTATGAAATTTTAATTAAACTGTAAATATTTATGTGTGTAATGTGTAAATATATCTAATTAATGAAATTAGAAATGTTTTCATTTAATATTTTTGAGGGGGGGAAAATATGAGGAGGGCCCGAAAAATGTGAGTTGCTTGGGGCCCCTTCAGAGGTAAATCCGGCACTGCCTATAACGCGCAAAAATCTTTTAAAAATGTGAATGTGGATATGAAACCTAAGAATCGACGTACAACTATCTATCTTTTGCCTGGAAGAAAGTGTTATGAAACATAAAATATTTATTTATTTACAAAATCATACTGCGTAGACTGCACGAGTCTCCTAGAATATTTTAATTAACAAAAATCAATATTTTTAGATGAAATAAAAAAGGTTCGTAATTTAATCCCCGAAACGTAGATATCATACAAAATAAATAATCCGGTCATATACATGACAAATAAAGTAGCACCATTGCTGTCAGTCTTTAATTTTTTTGAAATCATGTACACAAATTTGCGTGTATACTACAGATTTCTATATATTTTTCTTAATTAGTAAAGAATTAAGTTTTTTTATTATACAGTATTTGATTAACATAAGTAATTATAATTTATTTTAATTATAATTTCTAAAAATATAAACACGATTAAATTATTGTTAACGTGTAACTCTGATGATAACTTAATATAATATTTAAAGCAAAATAACTGAGCAAAACGAAAAAATGCCGGCCTCCGTGGCGCGAGTGGTAGGTCTCGACCTTTCATCCCGGATGTCCCGGGTTCAAATCCCGGTAAGGCATGGAATTTTTTTTACACACGCTACAATTCATTCATCTCATCCTCTGATGATATCTTAACGGCGGTTTCGGAGGTAAAAAAAAAATAATAATAATAATAAAACCTAAAACTTCGAAATCATTGCATCAATATTTGCTAAAATAAATACATAAGAGCGAAGAGAATTAATACGATTTTCTATTTAATAAAAAAAAAAAAATCAATAATCTTTTTAATAAAAAAAGTAGTAAAAATTTCAAAATGTTTTTTTTTATTAAATTTTACAATTTTTTTTTTTATTACAAAATACACACGATAACTAAAAAATCAAATTAAGGTTTGATACACATTCTTGCGTTTGAAAAGTCGTCCTAAATAAATATTCTTTAATATATTTCATTTCATTAATACCACTCTTAACGTATCTCATGCTTTTTAGAAAAATTATATCACAACTATTCGACCTTACTGATAAAAAGTACTAATAACTGGGGGATTTTTTTTTTTAAGAAGCGATAAAAAAAATTATATGAAAAAAGACAACTAATTAATACAAAGACTGGCATACAATATAGTCATAATTATCTTTATTACAATAATTAATCATACTTTTAATTTTTTATACAAAAACACAATTTATACGCCCGTAAGAAATAAACAGACGTTGATTAGTATCATTACAATATACTTATTGTTATTAGTACAGACTAAAGGATAGAAAACAGGATATAACAACTTCCTATTTCTTCAAGTAAATGAAGGTTTTTTTGTTTCTCACAAGACGAAAAAAAAAAGTAAAAAGAACTTTAATAACATACAACGCTGCATATAACTAATGAATATCTGGGCATAACATCAAAAAAAGTATTAACATACATTTTTTTTAAACATTTAACAATTATTCAGCGATTACTAAACAGGAATAAATTATTGTAGCATAATCTTCTTCCTTACGTTAAAAAAATATTCTGAAATAAGTTTGACGTCTCTAAAATGGAAATTATTCCTTTGCTATTTTAATATACGTATTAGAAATAATAATTACGAACTTAAAACAATTTTTTTTCTTAATTAAAAATTTGAGCCGACCTCCGTCGCTCGTGGTAGCGTCTCAGCCTTTCACCCGGAGGTCCCGGGTTCGAATCCCAGTCAGGTATGGCATTTTTCACACACGCTACAATTCTTTCATCTCATCCTCTGAAGATATACCACCTTAGCGGTGGTTCCGGAGGTTTAACAAAAAATTTGTTCCGACAAAACTAAAACTAAAATGAGTTTAATAATATACATAAAATGTCATAATTTTTCCCTTTATCGCAGTGTTGACGACTTGTGTGTGCTACATGCAAATAACTGCAGTTCTAAACAAATTTGTTTATTCAAGTGAAACGTTAGATTGTAATTCTCAGTTTATATTTTCAATGAAATACTGAATTATTTTATATTTCAAAAAAAAAAAAAAAATATTTTCTACTAAATTATTTTAAATTAATTTTTAGTATTTATTTTCATATATTTGCATTCATATGGATATAATTTTTTTTTTAAATTAATTTTATAATTTTTTTAAAACAGTCTGAATAATATTACAAAGTTTAAAATATTTTGTTTCCCCTCTGATCCATCCAGATCAAACTGTTCAAGATGGACAGTTTTTTTAAAAAAATTTTTATAAACAGATTTGATGTACAAAATCCAAATATTTACTTAAAACTGAATATTGAAAAGTTAAAGTTATAACAAAATTTATAATTTTTATCCAGAATTACAAGAAGTTTTATAATTGAAAAAAAAATATATAATATTTTTTAAAATTATTTTATTACGTATCTGAAATCCTCAGCTATCGAAAATTCGATGCTAAAACGATTCTGGTCTATTAAAATTTATGTAATTTTAAGAAGAAAAATTAATTTAAAATTATAAATTTTTACGTATCTTTAATGATGCCACATAAAAATTAAATTATAAATACACTAATGCAAAATATACGCATTTCATGGAAACAAAAAAAAAAATTTCAAAAACTCTCCACTTTTACTCTATTAACTAAACCAAACCATTACGACCGCAAGAAAAATAATTCTAAATACAAAACTGAACCACATTATAAAAATATAATGCAATTAAATTAAGCAACAAAAAATATTATGAAATAATGGTCAATTAAACAATAGAGAAATTTACAAACAAAATATTTCGCTGAAGAATTACAGTATATACTAGTAACTTCATAAAAAATTAATAAAATATTGGTTCTCTAGAGCATTATTATAAGACTTTATATAATTCTAATTAAATTTTGGTTGTATAATCGAAAATTATAATTTCAAATATAAAAATAATAAGAAGTATCAGTTCAATTTAATTAATTAATACTTTGTTAACAATTAAGATACATAAGAAATGAATTCACACGTATTCCGCGAACTGGAATGCCTAACAAAAATCAAAATTATTTACAAAAAAGAAAATGAAGCATAGTAAAAAATAATACAATACAATGAAAAGTATATAACCTTATTTTTAACCGAAAAAAATAAATTCATGTTTAAAAAGGGAAATCCTTTCACTTTTTTCGTTTAAGATGATGACACGATGAAATACTGTATCAAACGAAATTGCTTTATTATTAATATTACAGTACATAGACTACACAAAACATTCGAAGAACTCTTCAATTTTTATTTTTTTTTGTTAAAACGAAAACTTATTAAATCTGTTATTTAAAAACTTGATAGAAACCAAAATAATATATTTGTTAAAAAAAAAACCAAAGGACATAAATGAAAAAAAATTTTCTCTACTGTAAAAAAGCGTTAATAAATTTTTAATAAAATTCTAAAAGTAATTCCGACGTAATTAAAAGCATCCCTTAAAAAAAATTTTTCTTTAAATATAAAATTTTAAAAATCCGGTGTAAATTTTCAATCTATGTAATTAAAATAATTTTTTTTTTGTTTCTTTAATCTACTTATTTGAAACTATAATATAATGAACTGTTAATAAATTTTAATAAAATTCTGGAAGTAATTCCTACGTAATTAAAAGTATCCGTTAAAAAAAGTTTTTCTTTAAATATACAATTTAAAAAATCTGGTATAAATTTTTTCTTCTATGTACTTAAAATAATTTTTTTTGTTTTTTCAATCCACTCTGATATAATTGAACTAATTTTATTTTATTTTTACAATACCAGTTTGTGTCATAAAAACTAAAATCTTACATTTATAAATTACATGGGATTTCTTAAAAGTAGTATTTTTTCTGTTAAAATATATTTAAACTATTACTGGTCAATTTGAAAAAAAAAAAAACAGGAACATATGACTTTTTAAAAATGTATTAAAATCTACGGCGTCACTCGTACATAGCTAAACAACAAAAACACAATTTTGTGATCTTCAAATTATTAATTGTAGTAACGATAAATTTCATAAAATTTTAGGAACTTTACATACGCGATATAGAATAAATCACAGCCCTAATTTCACATCCAGTTACAAATAGCCTATCTCATAAATTTTCATAAAAATTAATTTAAAATAATAATATACATATAATTGAAACATGATATTAATTTTTCAAATAGCTAACAATAAAATCGTTAAAATATAAATTTTTTTAATAAAAAAATAAATACAATAAATCCGGGAATAATTAACATCTAATGGGTAAATAAACTAATTAAAATAGGAAAACTTCATACACCGAATTAAAATTACATTGAACTTATAATACTGGATTTAGAAATATTAATTGTGAAATCGATAAGAGATGTTTCTTTTAAAATATAAACTACATCAATTAAAACATTAATCAGACCACGATTCATATCTAAATATATATTACTTTTATCAGTACAGATAAGTTTATCAAATAATAAATAATACGTCAATAAATTTGTTAAATCAACTAGTAAAAAAAAAGAATTACATTTTTAGAAAATAACATGAAACTAATTAATAAGATAAAAAAAATTTCATGAAAATAAGACAGGGGCTTGTCAGTACAACAATACAGATCAAGATAACGAAATTGTAAGGAATTAAGTATTATTTGTTGATGCAAAAATAAAATTTAGGGAAGACGGCAAATAATTTTACTTTATCTTATTAATCGTTAACAAAATAGTTCTACTTATTTTATTTTTTGTAGAAAGTGAAAAAAAAAAATTACTTTAAAAATAATACAAAAAACGGATTCAAACCAAAGTTTCTTAATAATACGGTCAACTTACTTTAAGTAAAAGTTCTCCAAAATCGTAAGCTCTTGAGCTAGGCATTATGGCCGTTGACATTTCAATTCTCCAGCCTTAATATAAACACAAATCACTTTTATCACTCGGACGACACAATAACAAAATAATACTTTTGTATCTGATTGAATCGAAAAGCTTCTTGAAAACACTGTTTTGATTATAAAAAAAAAATAATAATACAAACGATTATTCAAGAATTCTAAGTACAATCACTCACTATTAATATATAAAATAAATAAATACAAGCACTAATTTATTCGCTCAAATAAATAAAAAAATGCACCGAAGCAGACGGCCGCTCCACATCGGAATGGCGTTCTCCTCGTAACAGCAACGCACAGACGACTGACGCTCGTGATAGCAACAAACTGCATGTTTAGGCGCGTCTAGGAAATGGTTCAACAGGTCGATGGAGTGGGGATAGTAGTAGTGGGGGGTTAATCAAGGACACCCGCTATACACTTTTAATTTTCATCTTCTGTTGTGTTTTCCTTTCGCTTTCTGTTCTTTACTATCTTCTTCTTCTTCTTTTCCATAATTACTAAAATAATTCTAGCTTCACCTAATATTTACTACTATTTTTTTTTTTCTTTTCTTACTGTACTGATTACATTGTTGCCAGTTTTTCTTTTTTCTATTTCTTATATTTAATATTATTTAAAAGTATATTGTAATTATTTACTTTATTTTTCTTTATAAATTTATTTTAAAAATAATTAACTATCATTTTACAACAATTAAAATTATTTATTAATATTAATAAATTTTATTAAATTTTCTTTTTTATATACTTCAAATTTTCATTTGGTTTAAGAAGCAAATATTTATATTCATATTTGTTACCTTTTATCTTTGCTCTTAAATTTGAAGGTTATTAATAAATATATCTATTGACTTATTCTTCAACTTTTTCTTCAAAAAACTAAAAGAAAAATAAAGAAATTTTTTTTTTTTTTCCCGGCTTTACATTACGATTATACTCCAGTGTAAAATAAAGATTGAACGAGAGAGAGAGATTGAGAAAGAGGTGTATCGGGAATCATCGTCAGATCATCGATGTTTTTTCTTCCACCTCTAATTCTATATATATTATACGCATATACGTAAAAAAATCTCATTCCATGTCTTTCTCTCCTATAAATATGCTAAGCGTCTCCAGACGATTTTTGATTACGAATCAGCTATTTTTTTTTTCTATGCAAAAGTCTACAAAAGTGTCAAACGCACCATAATATTAATAAAAAATATATGTCCTATAAGTTTTTTTTTTTTTTTTTTTTTTACCTCCGGAACCACAGTCAAGTTTTGCATCAGAGGATGAAGATGAATGATGTGTAGCGCGTGTGAAAATGCCATGCTTTACCGGGATTTGAACCCTGGACCACCAGATGAAAGGCCGAGACGCTACCACTCGGCCTCATCAGCTGATTTAAATAATTTAAAATCAAATCACTTAACAGCTGATTTTCGAAGTGGAAGGTTCTGATGTTCAAATCCTAGTAAACGTTAGTTGCTTTTAGACGGATTTGAATACTAGACAGTGGATACCGGTGTACTTCGGTAGTTTTTTTTTTTATTTTAATTTCACTCCCGAGCCGGACGCACTAGTAAAGCATTGCACATTTCAGAGGTTGTTGTTTTCCACTCTAATGGGCCTCCCCGTCCACCGGCAGTACCCTTGGCACGACAAGTTAGCCCACCCGGTTCGGATCCATTCTTCTGCCTGCCTCAGACAGGCGGTAATCCTAACCATTCTACTTTAGTGGTTAGGGTTCAATTAACCACACGTATTAGGATTGATTTGACTGAATCTGTAACATGACTACATTTCATTTAAACTTACTTCATTTTTATTGTCATACATTATCCTCATCTTAATGGGCCGGGGAGGGGAGGAAATTACTTATTGTTTACTAATTAAACAGACTACAACGAACTCATTAGGAGGGAGAAAAATTTTATTTTTTTTATCATAATAATGAAATAAAAACTGTATAGGCTTAAAAAAAGAGTTACAAAATTCAAAATCATCCTCGACTTTTTACAGCCACAAAAAGTTAATTATTTAACTTAAAAATCGTTGGCAATGATGTAACAGTACTGTGACGTTCGAATAAAAAAATAATAAAGATTAATACATTCTTCATTGATATTCTTATCTATGACCTTAGTTAGGTTATCTTATTGACCTGCCAAATGATTCGTTTTTATTAAAAGAAAGCCGCTTAAATTTTTCTCCTTAGTTATTTCTTAACTTAATGAGGAAATATAGCAAAAAAAAAAAAATGTTATTTATTATATTTAATTTTATTTGAAGGCATGTAATTTCTTGTATATTTTAAAAATAATTAAAATTCTTTGATTTGAATGTAAAGTAATCTAATGACGAAAATTGAATAATAAAGAAATATTACTTTTAAATGTTATTAACTTAAAATTATTAAGTTTTTTTAAGGAATGCTGTTCTTCAATTAATTCATCACTACAATATAAATCTGTCTTTCTATTCTATATTAATGTATACGTACATGCGTACCGGTATACAGAAAGAGAGAAAAAGGGTGGGAGTAAGAAAGAGAAGTGGAATTAACTTCTTTTTTTTTTTTACTGTATACTGATGTAAACTTATATGCGCATGTGCGTAAGTATACAGAAAGAGAGAAAGAGAAAGAAAAAGAAGTATATTGGGTATCAA
>JAAAKQ030306317.1:0-10091 GCA_010016005.3 Zanna intricata
GCCTGACCGGGATTCGAACCCGGGACCTTCCGGATGAAAAGCCGAGACGCTACCACTCGGCTACGGAGGCCGGCGTTAAAACTAATAATGGATCTATTATATCACGTAATTATAAAACATAATAATTTAATTCTTTAACCCTTTTCAGTATCTTACTTGATACAAAAAAATCCCCCTATAATTATTGTAGTGTAGCTTAAAAATTTGTCCTCTTCATCATGTACACACCTTTATTTTTTAACAATGTACTGGAGTCTGTAGCTATTGGCTACCTACTCTTAAAATCTGTTACAGTCTGATGGTTTTATAATTTGGAACATAATGCAGATCCTAAACCATATAATTTCCTCCTTTTTGACTAAATATACTAAATATAATATAATAGATAATTTTTTTCTTGTCATTACTTTTTTTAAATTTATATTTACTCGTACTCTTAATTAATACAACGCCCTTCTGTTTATATTTTCAGACAGATTTGTTTTTAAAAATTTATTACAGATAACTTTAGAAATAATCTTTTGATATTCAAACTCTATTGTAAATTCATGGTACTTTTTTTACATCTGATTAACTTGGATATATTTTTTAATTGCCTGAATATATAACAGATTATTCTACTTCTTTTTACCACCTGGTAAGTTACAGGTATGTTACTTTTACTTTCATTTACAGTTCTTCCTCTTACAATCAGTTAAAATAAAATAAGTAATACTCTCCATAATATTCCATTGCGAAGCTGCAGGTTGTAGTTAATTTTAAATCATATCGATTAGGTATTGTGGAATAAAGTGAATGCAATTTCTTAACCGATAAGATCGTTTTATTTATAAAATATAAACTAATGACATAACTTTGGATTTTTTAAATTAAAACTAGATAAAACAAATATTTTGTAAGAATATTGTAAATAAATTATAGTAATAAGTAAACAACAATAAATCATTTATTTCGTTTACCTAAAAATGAATTGAAATTATCCTAAAATTAATAAAGTCTGTTATTAATACCGACACCTGATGTTTATAGCATTAAATATGAATTTCGTTTTTTTTTTCTTTATTAAAATAAAAATAAAATTATACGAATATGTTCCTGACTTTTATGTTTGAATTTAAATTTTAAATATATATAAAATCATTTCGTATAAGTAAACATAACTTGTGAATTAGTTACAAATAAATCACGTTATCTTCTTCCCCAGAATGACGAGGATGCATTCTGTTGTAATAAATTATGAACGTAGTTTTATTTATTAAAATACAAACGTACAATTTAACTTTTTTTTAGTGAAACTGTGATAAAAAGAATAAAAGATGTAATGATGCATTATACAGATTGATTCAAGAAGAATGTTACAAACTTTCAGGAGAGGTTCTACTGGTAAAAATAAAGTTGATAGTACATATAAATACAGTTTCAGAAACGTTTCATTAATGAATGCATGCTGGCGAAACATTTTGCCTTGATTTTTGCGGCCTCGGTAAAATTATACCAGACTGTAATTCTTGAAAATCAAATTAAAGAGTGAATTTAGTAGTTTTATTTAAAATTTAACCTGAAAAATTAAAAAAAAAAAATAGGTTTCAGTATTGTATTTTTACTAATTTTTGAGAAATCTGGGGTAAAAGAAAAAAAGATTGGGCTCAAAGAACACACTACTTTAAGTTTGGGAAAAATTATTTTGTTAAATGTGAAATAAATACAAACGCATACATAAAAACGATATGTACGGTTTTTAGAGTGTTCATTCTAAGCAATGTGGTACTAGTAATATTCTACTTCGAATTATGTGAAGTTGAATTTTCACTTCCTTGTACGAAGTAAAGAAAGTATTGTGAACGCGAAAAACTTCGGTTTTTCAGATTTCAACGTTTGATGAAACGTAGCTTCTTTAATGAAAATAAAAATTAATTAAGGTTAAGAAAGGATTTCTTTTGAGAAAACTATCAAACAATTTGTGATTTTTAAAAGATATTGTTTTGCAAAATTATTTATATGTTATGGCCGTATGAAAATATTTTTCTTACTGCTAATCTCCTTGATGTATATCAAGGAGATTATGTACCCGCATTATATAATTGAAAACATTGAAGAAAATAAATACATGGTGTAAATGCATAACCATTACACGTACTTCAAAATAGCACAAGTGGTCTACTATCAAAAATACTCTATGTATGTAATTGATTCCGATTGTCCATTGGTGAAACTCAATTGAGCATTAAATTAATACGTATGATTCTAAAAGTGGTGAAAATTGCCAATAATTGTGATAGTATTTGCATTAATTTATTTTATTTGAAACGTGATGTATTTTATCAACCTAAGTGATTAAACGTATCATTATTTCCAGTCATGTTATTTTTCTTTTGTGATAAAAAGGATTTACATTTACATTCATTTTTCTTAAATTTGATATATTTTATTATTGTTGTAATCGGAACGATGGTGCATTTTTAGCAATATTTCGAACTATAGAAGTTAATTTATGTTAGTGATAAAAGCTATTTCAAGCCTTAATAATTGAAGAAGCTAGCCTATACATAAATAATTTTATTAAATTTAGCTTGAAAGAGGTATTGAAGGAGATAAATGTCTTATTCATAAGTTTTGATATATTTCCTAAAAAATATTCAGAAGATTATGTTTATTTTTATTTTTTTTTAAGATGTTAACTTCTAAATATGTTATTGTAATTAAATGGTTGGTTTAATAAAAATTACAGTTATAAAAACAAATTCATAAAAGTTTCATTGATTTTAGCGCTACAATTTCTCATATCATATAGAATTTTGCATGCGGCACGTCTGACGAATAGCATTTCCTATAACGCAGTTGCAGTTCTTGTTAATCAGGATTTTTTTTTAGTTCACTACTTCATCCTATCATACATCATCATCATTAATGAAAAAAGCACATAAAGTTTAAAATCAATATTTTAATATCTGGAGCTAGTTCAGATTTCGGGGAAAAATAATACGCTGAAATTTTGTTTCTGGCATTGTGTGTTGTCTTAAATAAAAAACTAATATTTTTATACTACTTTAAACGTAAAAAATTTAATTACATAACTCAGTTCCAGGAAATTGATATTCTTTTTTAGTAAAACATTTATATAAAATTGATATTCTTTTTTATAAAAAATGTAGAATTTACGAAATATTCATATTTTTTATTATAAGTTCAATTAGTGTATGTCAATACTTGAAATATCTGAAACTAAACTTCAGATGCGTTTATTTTTCCAACTAATGTGTAATTAAATTTAAATTGTAAATAGTAATTATTATTGAGAGTTAAAAGAAAACACCTATACCACTTTACCTTTACATGATATGTAACAAGTAAAAGCTTCGATTAAATACATTTTTGTGTATGTGTAAAAAAAATTGATTCCGTTATAAAAGATGAGTAGTGGTAAAATTTCATTCTTGAGAACATGACGTAATAGTTTTTATTTACATTTATTATAATGTATACGGCAAAGCATTCTGTAGTTGTCAAAAAATATCTTTTATAAATGATGAAAAAATTTCTTTCTCTTAAATAAGCCCGTACTATACGACAGATGCCATCTATAAATAAAATTGAGAATTTTGAAAAGTTCTGCTATCTTAATTAATATTGAGAGAATTAATTAATGCCGTTTTCTTAATTAAAATTAAATTAAATTTAAATCACGTAATTAAGAAGTACAATTTTTAAACAGGTTAATTGAGATTTTTATACTTATTATATCGGTGCCATTTAAAAATAAATCTGAACAGTTTTTAAAGCGGGAACAAATTCCTTAAGGTGCTTTTCTTCTCAGATTATTAATGTACAGTAAATTATATTAAGAAATATCGGCGGTTAAAATATCATATTTTTATCAGTAGGCGTTCAAAATACGGTCGAAATTTATCGACATACCACTTCTATAAAATCTGCAGGTAATATCTTTTCGTCCGTAAGCATTATTAAATGACTTATATTAATACTACTAAAATATAATGAACTCAAAATTGTTTGTGTCCTAATGAAAACCCTATTTTATACACCTTTACAATTATGCTCTGAAACATACCGCCATTTCTGATTGGTATTGCTTTTTACTGTTTCTTGCTTTAATACATAAATTTTGTAGGTAAGGGATTTTTGTTCTGTATATATATATATATAAAATCTATATATTTTCTGAAAATTCAAATATTATATTATCATAGTTACCACGTGTTAATTGACCTTAACCTTGAAGTAACCGCGAAAGTTAACTCTTGGAAGTATATTAAATATTCATATAACTGTGTTTGGCGTTTTTCTTAACAACATCGAATTAAAATCTCTCTCTCTCTCTCTATATATATATATATATATATATATATATATGTATGCTAGGGCATTCATGCAACCTAACATTTAGCAGGTAGACAAGTAGCCAGCACAAGACAAGTAGCCATCTTTTCAAATATGTCTGACAATGTTTATTTTGGTGAATAGTTGAGTTTGTTCAGTAGTTTATTTTATTTTGTGAATAGCTCAAATATATACTAATTTAAAAACATGTCAATTATTCAAGATACTATGACTGAAAGGACTTCTTAGTTAATTTAATTCTGATCTCGAATACTTATGATTTAGTTTAGAGATTTATTTTTTGTAGTTCTATTTCTTGAAATAGTTTGGATTCCATAGTTATTTTCCTTCGCTGTTACACTGAAGTTTTTAATATGGAACAGTTGCTTCATATAAGTTAATTATTTGAAGCATTCGTAATTAGTTTTTGTTTGTTTATCTACAAAATATTATGTTACAGTTAGTCAGTTTTTCTGTTCCGATATCCGTTCTGCCATTTACATTTTTGATAGATATAAAAATAAATTAAGTTCATCATAACGCAATAACTCAACGTCAGTAGTACTTTGTAGGTTCTGTGATTTAAAAATTCTAATTAGCTAGGTGTTAGATGTCAAAATGTCTTGGTCAAATAATTTAAAAAAAAAAACAAAAAAATTAAATTGATCATTTTTATTTTGAAAATATTTTTTACTGCTTCACGTTAGAATAGTTTATTTATTATATTTATTAAAGGTGCTCGGTTATAAATATTATATTACTACTCTTTTAACTATTTTACCATAAATTCTTTTTAAAATTTTTTAAACATTTATATCTCTTTGTTTATATAATAAAACTGATAAAATTGCGGAATATATCGTATGTTTGACTAGTATATTCCTTTCTAAATGTTTTTTATTTAATTTTTATGAAGTATTGAATCCGTATTATTAATTAACAATTTGAAAAAGAAATTCTTTTTGAAAGTATAATTTTATAACTATTAACAAGTCATTGTTATTGAAATATTTAGCTTATTTTTATTTTTGGATCTCTGTGGCACTGTGCCATACACATAAACATTATAAATAAATAGGTAGATGAAAACAATGACGATTAACATAAACTAGGAGTTACATAAAGTTAAATGTAAATAGTTATTATTTATTCTGCATATGACAGTATACCAGAATCAAAATAAACAACGTAAGAAATACAAATACTGTACATACGCAGAATACGTATAACAATTACAATTAAAAAACATTTTTTTAAGAGATAATTTTTACTGTGAACTTTAGATTTTAAGTTAATTTATAAAATAAGTATTTTAACAATATTTGCACTATAAGTTATACATTTATAATTACTCGATTATTACCAAAAATAAAAAATAATGATTTATATAATTATATGAAAAATAATTATAAAATATTAACAAAATATTACAATTATATATAATCTTTAATTCGTATGTTTAGTTTGGAACGGGATAACGAAGATAAATAGGTAATTTAGAGTGTTTCTTTAATCCATATCTTCTATAATATCTTTGCTTTGAGACAGATGATTGAGAAAAGAAGAGAGAGAGAACTTTAGCAGTGCGTATGCTTTTTATTGATTTAGAGAAGGCCTATGACAATATTTCGCTGTGTAAATTATTAGAAGTACTGGGAAATGTAAACTTAAATCAATACTTCAAAGCAATATACAATTTGTATAAAAATTATGAATGTCCAGTGAGAACGGGGAATGATATTTCAAGAAGTTTAAAATGACCAAGGGTCTGTAGCAAGTTTATTGTTCCCACACTGTGGAAAAAACTTTATGAACAAGAAGCGTTAAAGATGTGGAGAAGAAAGTGCAGAGGGATGGGAATAGACACGGGAAACGATTGATTTCCTGTATAATTAATACGATTAACTACCTATGTATTCTTTGCGGTCGATCGGGTGGTGTTGGCGAATGTTTCTGAGGATATCTCGTATTGTAAGGAAATTAAGAGTAAAATACCATAAATGGGGTACGAAGATTAATCTAAGGAAACGGGATACGTTGTAACGGGTAATAGTGGCGAGTATTTAGTTACGGAGACAGAGGGGTGCTAAATTTTGACAAGATTAAATACCTGGGGACAATTATTTCTGTAAATGTGAGGATGTGAGAGCTAGGATTGGTCAAGGAAGAGCGGCGGTTTGGAAATTGAATAACTGAAATTGAATCTGCTCATCAAAGGTAACAATCAGAACCAAATAGATGTATAATATGATAATGAACCTATTGTTATTTATAGCGTAGAATGCTGGCAGATGAGCAAAAGGAATAAGTAGCATTTGTAGTTTAGGAAATACACTTTTCCGAGGAGCGTACCAGGCTTAAAAACTGCACCGAATAAGGAAGTGGTAATTAGAGACAGGGGGAAAAAGGACAACTTTCATAATTTAAAAAAAAAGAAGAAAAACAATTAGTTTAGTATAGGCATGTACAACGGATGAGTGAGGAGAGGTGTTAAAAGGGCGCTGGATTATTATCCTGTAGCAAGAAGGAAGAGCCAGAAAGTCAGCTTTCTGGGAAGATCGAGAAAGATCGGTGAGAAGGGATGCAGAGGCCAATGGAAGAAAGAGAAATGGTGGAGGTTGACTGGATGGACAGGAAAGAATGGTGATCTTGATGCGGAATATGGAGCAATCTATAGGAACCCAGCTTAAAATAAATAAAAATAATCTTCTAATATCGTAAAATTAACCGTAAAGTGCTGGAGACAATTGTTTTGTTATAGATTTCAAAACTTGGAGAAGATTCTCAATTTTATTCAAGTATAAAATTAAATAATAAATTAAATTTTAAATAATTATATTAAATTTTATTCGAACATACATATATTTATGTATAAATATAATTTTAAATGTATGTTTAGGCCAAAATTTTCATCAAATACTAGTAGTCTTATTTTCTTTTTTTCTTTTTCAGGGGATGGCCCGTAGTATTGTAAATCTTTCTAAATGATTTAAATGGAAGACATTTTTATCCAAAAATTACATTTCTTTTATATAGATCATAAAATTTATGGTAGGTTATTTGTTGTTGAATTTTTATAGCCAATGGAATTCAAGCAACAATGACATTTCAAACGAAAATTAAAAAGAACTAACGATTAGGTGAAATACTTAGAATTGAAAAAATGCATACTTCCGCACTTCAGACATCGATTAAATCGATTCACTGCATCTTTTTTTTTTATAAATTAAGATATTAGTAAATTGATGATAATTGTGTTTAATTTGCCGTAAATATATATAATTCGAAATATAAACAATTGAAAAATAAGGTTAATTTTAATTTTTTAAGTTAGTTTTAAAATTTTCTTTTGAACTTATGAAAATGATAAAATCATATTTTCTTTGTATTGTTTGCAGAATGGGGAGACAGCCTGGTCCGCATATAGGCATATATGGTTGGAGAAAAAGATGCCTATATTTATTAATACTTGCTTTGCTTGTGGTAGTTATATTAAACCTGGCGCTAACTCTGTGGGTGATAAAAGTTATGGAATTCAATACGGTGAGCTAAATTAAATTACTTTTCTGCTTATTATTATCTTATTACTCTATTTAAATAAAAGCATCAATGAAAAATATGCTAGTTGTGGGAAGGGTTTTCTTTCATCAATGCAGATCAATATATTTCAGGAAAAGACTCTTCATTTAACAATCTAATATAATTCCCCAACTTAATAGTTATGTATTAAAAAGCACAATGTTTTAGACTGCTGATGTTCAAGTTTTTAATATTTCTAAAATTTTCATTAAAAAAATAACTAATAAAGACATCTGTATTAAAACATTTTATTATCTCATTCATGTCTTTATTAACTAATTTTCAATAGAGAGAATCAAAAACTTATTATTTTAAAAATTAAATTTCGGTTTTAACTCAAGAACTGGAATTCCGATTTAAATAAATAGTTAATAAAAATATTTCGTAGTTCTGCGCAAGAAGACCGATTTTTCGTTATTCTATCTTGTTTCCATGTTATAACTTGCGGCATCATAATGAACCACGTTTCAACATTGTTTAAATCTTCACCTTAATTTGAGAGCGTAACACAGAACGACTCAACCAATTTTCATAAAATTTTGACATGCACATTTTCAGATACTCTACTACAGCATATCTAAACATAGTGAAATTGATCGAAAGTTTTACAGATTTTCTAGTCATAAAATGTTATAATAGCCCTATAAATTAAAAAAAAAATTTTGACCTTAAATTGAGCGTAATTAAGGAATAAGTCAACCAATCTTCATCAAATTTTCAGATGCGCAACTTCAGATACACTATTACAGTATATCTAAATTTCATTAAAATTGCTATATAATTTTACAGATTTTCTATCCATAAAATTTTGTACATAGGTTTATAAATAAATATATTTGTAAAGAGACTACAATATAAGTGAATTGTATTTTTGTACTCTTCATATCTCAAAATCGTAAAGAAAATTCATTTTCACCTTCCATTCCCACTGTGCGACCGAAAATTATACCATTTTTTTTTTTCAAAAAATCGGTAAAACTAATGGTTTTGTATTAATTTTTTTTTTTGTAAACACCTGATATTGGTTGTGTTCATAAATATGATGTTATCTTAAAAACAGCGTTTTTAAGTGATAAATTTGTAGTAAAAATTGCAGAATATCAGAAAGAGATGAAAACGACTGGAACTTCGGTGGCTCCGTTTCTTGTTCGTACTCTAAATCCCATACCTAGTTACATTTGTGGATTGCCAGCCAGGCTTGTTTTTCCTATATTCTTACTGTCTATATTACACAATAGGATGGTGACAAGAAACAGTATCGAAGAGGCGCTAATGTGAAAATATAACAGCCTCAAAAGGTTCACCTGCAGATTGTTAGCGCTTTCCTTCACTTGAGTGAAAACTTGGCCAGCAAAACATTGCCGAGTCAAAACCGACAATAGATATTTAAAAGGCCATTATCGAGTATAAGAAGATAAAAAAAAATTCGATTTCGATTATAAATTGAGGAGAAATTACTAATTAAGTTTTTGGGGCCCTAGAATGAATACTTCGGTGAGCTTTTATCTGTAGTGGTGAAACTTAAATTGAATAAGTGTAAAACCTTTGTTTTTACTTAGTCCATGAATCCAAGATATTTACAAGTTGGTTGATTTGCTTAGAGATCTGAGCTAGTCTGAGCATGTACACTTGCTATAAAACACTGCATCTCGAGATCCATAATCTTCCTGTATTATTAAAAATAAACAAGAAAAACAAAAGGTAAATGGATTATTAGCATTTATCAGCAACTAAAAACATAATTTTTATTTTCTTACCGTTACAATAAAAGTATTCGTTTCATTGAAATCCTAAGCACGTATTGTAACAGTACGTCTTATTTTATTTAATTATTTGTATAACTGTATAATGCCCTTTTTTCTAATTAAAAATTTTTTTTTTGTTGTAATTTACGTGTGTGAGAGAGCTCCAATTTTAACAGGATAATACTTTTCACTTATTGTCTTTTTAACATCAAATCTATTTACTTTTTTTTTTCAAAGAAATGATTGGGCCTTCATGAATTTGTCTCCTCGATAATCTGAGAATAGATTACCAGTTCGTACTTCATGTGGTATTGAAAGAACCTCTCACTCTCTCTCATTCCCTCTCCCCCCCCTCTCTCTCTCGCTCTCTCTCTCTCTCTCTCTCTCTCTCTGTGTGTGTGTGTGTGTGTGTGTGTGTGTGTGTGTGTG
>JAAAKQ030306328.1:0-10091 GCA_010016005.3 Zanna intricata
ATATTAAGGCATCCTGGAATAGTCACTTTGATATTGGAGGGACAGGTAGATGGGAAAAATTGTGCAGGCAGGCAATGGTTGGAATAAGTAAAACAAATTATTAGGGATATAGGATGTAGGAGGTATACCGAAATGCAAAAACTGGCACTAGATAGGGAATTTTGGAGAGCTGCATCAAGCCAGTCAAATGTCTGAGGACAAAAAAAAATTGATTGAAGAATATTAGCAATAAAGGCAAAAGGTTAGTAGTGAATGATTCGTGTAGGAAAATTTTATTATCTGAAATAGATGTGTAATCATTTTGCAGGAGGATAAAAAGAAAGATTAGGTTGCATATTGTCAACATTTTTTAATGTTAACTTGGCCACCATTTAATTATTTATTCACAACATAATTACTTACTTTTTAGAATATTTCTGTCCTCTAATTCTTCCTGTGTTGGCCGCATACTAAGCCGTCTAACAAAAAAAAGAAAAAAGAAATTGTATTAAAATTTTAAAAAATATATGTAAAATTATACAAAAAATTAAAACTACAATTACACTGGTCAACAATTTAATTTTTTTTTAAATGAGAGTGAATGGCAGCTGATTGTTATAGTATTTTTTATACTGATTTAATATATATTAATAGATTTTTTTTTATCGGGCTCAGTTTTTTGCAATTGAAATTTGAACAAAAAATGTATGATGAATGTAATATGGCAATACATTACATGCATTTTGTACTCACTTAAAATCTGTAGATACAGATTTGTAAATATCTCCTGGTAAAAATGTTTTCCATGTTCATCACTGATAGCGCTGAGATTGTCAGGGAATAAATCCAAATGTGAATGTAAGAAATGGATTTGAGTGACATGTTACACCCAAGTTCTTTGTAGTTTTGAAGTTCATTCACAAGTTTTCTATAGTTACTGGTCTTATGGTTTCCAAGGAAGTTGTTTACCACATTTTGAATGATTTCTATGCAGCAATCCTCCAAGTCGTACAAACATTTTTCAAATGCTGGATAAATCATTAGTTTTCTTTTTTGTGGTTCAGTAAATATATCTTCCTTTAGTTTAGCATCACTTAAAATAGGGAATTTGTTTTTTTAGAAACTGAAACCCTGCACCATTACTTTCCCATTGCTTTAATAAAATTTTTGAATAAACCTAGCTTAATGTATAATGGTGAAAGATAAACTTCTTCTGGTTTTATTAATGTCTGAATTAACAGCATTCTTCTCTCCTATGATCGATACCTCTCTTTGGCCACTGCTCTTTTATGTAATGTTTTTTCCTGTCCCTGCTGTCCCATTCACACAAAAAGCAACAGAACTTAATATATCCAAGTTGCAGTCCAAGCACTATTACTTTCAGATCTCCACAAATATACCATAAATATTTCTCATATTATATCCTGCTCAATATAAGTTTAATATTTTCATAAGACTCCTTCATGTGACACATGATGTGACACATGTGAACAGCTAATTGTATTGATGAGTATTTATTTCCAATTTGAAACAGAACAGCTTTCAAACTAAGCTTTGATGAGTCAATAAAATCACCATTCATCAAGATGGTAAAACTAAAATATGAAGTTATTTTCTTATTTTTGCTCATTAACTGAGTAATTTATGGAATCTAAACATGTTTACAACAACCTACATTTTTAACCGTTTCCCTTTATGTATTCACTCTTTGTTATATTTTACACTTTACAACCAATATTATCCTACTAAAGTGTGTGCCATGAAAAAAGATAAAATGCTGATGGAATCTGGAATATTTTTGTATAAAACCAAAAAAGTTAATTTTAATTATTAGCATAGAAAGGGAAAGTTTTTTTTTTTTTTTAAAAAAAAGATACAGAAACT
Source organism: Zanna intricata (assembly GCA_010016005.3). Classification (NCBI taxonomy): domain Eukaryota; kingdom Metazoa; phylum Arthropoda; class Insecta; order Hemiptera; family Fulgoridae; genus Zanna; species Zanna intricata. Next base: position 1,864 of record JAAAKQ030306328.1, read on the forward strand.
ATTTTTATTTTGTGGATGTTCATAAATTCATATTTTCTTGAAGAGTCTTATTCAAGTTTTACCAACAGTCAACATTAACAAAATTCTTTCTATGTTTCAACTAAAGTATGTCTATACTGTAAGAATATAAGAACAACCTATAAACTGTAAAAACTGATAACAAAATTTACCATTTGTCATACTAGAAAGAGAATGCCTGCACCTGATCAGGGAGAGTCACAATTCAATATCTTTATACACATTCACTATAGAGTGCATTTAACATTAGTTATTATATAAATATTATTAAAAATACTGATGTGTAAAAAATGTAGTGATTAAATTACTCTTCCACAAATGAACAGAATTGGTATTTGGTATTACAAATTAGTTTTAAAATAAATAATTAACAATAGACCTGTAGAAAAATATGTTATGATTAATAATATTAATACTTAACAAAACAAATTTTTAATGTTTCTCTAAGTGTGATATCATTTCTTGAATGCTTTTTTGCACACATTACAGATCTGTAAATATAATTTTTCTATCACCCTTAGTTTTAAAAAAATTACACTTAAAAAAAAATTAAGCGAAAATATAATGAAAATCTGTAAAATTTATAATTTTACATGGCCATATCTGTGTTAGAATGATTTCGCTGATGCTTTTCTTTTATAAACAGTCTCCTGAATTAATGTCAAACAGTAATCGGCTAGCATGTTAATATTCCATTTCCCTTTATAGCAGCTTTACATCACCAAAATGTCTTGGTGGAAACATTCACCATGTTCATCATTTACATCTCCGAGGTTATCCGGGGAAAATCCAGACATGAGTGGAGGAAATGTATTTCAAAGATATCCAATAGATCTGGTATGAAGTAAGAAGGTGATTAATAATATAGTGGTAATTGTCGGATTTTTGTTTGCTGAGAACATTTTTGCAAACATATATAAATGGCAAAAACCTTCCATGTACCTTTCAGCCATCCTCTTAAATATACAGAATTAGTACATACTATATGACGAGCACATGTCTTATTCTGATTACCAATCTTATACTGAAAGTACAAATGATATGCTTTTTTAATTAAACATGTAATGTTGTTTCTATTTGATTTTATGAGAAACTCATCATATACATAACAAAAGGCATCCACATCATTTACACGATTTTGAGGCATTATGACAATGCACTATTAACAACCTTAAGACAGCAATAAAACTGAACAAAATTAATACATTCCTAAATTCAGCATTTAATACAAACAATGCAGCTGCTTTCAGCTGCATGTTTTGACCTGCACAGTCATAATTAATCTTGTACATGAAGGTTCACGCTTCAATATTAGATATGATGTCATAATATTTGACTATGATATGATTTAATTCTTTGTCTAGTATTGTTTATTTAAAGCTTACATTATGTTAAAAAATTTAAACAATGTCCTAATAAAATACAATATATGAGCTTAGAATGCTAACTACACATTGAAAAATGAAAAAAATCCTTTAATTAAAATTTAAAAATGGTGGGTGATAGAAAGATTCTGAGTTCATATTCGTTTTCAGTATAAAAAAACAGATTAAAATTATGTATCGGTAACATGCGATATTAGAAAACAAAAATTATGTTTATTAGTGTAATAATAAAAATACATTTTATGTAATAATTTTATTTAACAAGTTCATTTAACAATTTTAAACAGAAATTGATTTTAAAAAGTATACAACCATAATATAATATATTTCATATATTTTATGAAATATTAATTTTTACTTATATAGTTATGAAAATTGTTATAAAATTAAAGTATAATCTAAAAAAAAATGGTAACCATACAAGGTGTGGCTAGAAAATAACAGGACTGATTTTTTGTAAGACAAACAGCGTGAGCCTCAAGGTCAAATGCCACATTGTCAAGTAATCCCTTTACAGCAGGTGTGACGACCGCAGCCTGGGTCAGGGCACTGCCTTCGCTTGTGTCGGATTGCATACCTGCCACTTGTCGGAAAAATGGTAGGTGTTTTAATAAAACAACATGTTAACATGAAATTTTTAATGAAACTTTGCAAGTCCGCAACAGAGACCTATTCTCTCTTACAACAACTGTACGGTGACACACAGCTTTTTGAGTGGTATAAACGGTTCAAAGAAGGACAAGAAGAAATTGATGATCCGCATCCAGGATGTCCTTCCACTTCAAACTTTAAAAAAATAGACAATCTCATCAATCCTGAACGTCAAACAGTGAATAGGGAATATTATCTTGAGGTTCTAACTACTCTCCATGAGCGAGTAAGAAGAAGGAGACCTGAGTTGCGGAAGAACAAATCATGGATTCTTCATCAGGACAATACTCCAGCCCACACTGCACTGATTGTCAAGTTGTTTTTGGCTAAGCATGGGATCCCTGTGCTGGAACATCCACCCTACTCACCAGACCTAGCCCCATGTGACTTTTTTATGTTCCTGAAAGTGAAGAAAGCATTGAAAGCAACTAGGTTTGAGATAGCTGAAGATGTGAAAGAATAAGCAACGGAGACCATGAACATGATTTTAGAAAATGATCTGAAACACTGTATTGAACAATGGAAAATTTGAATGAAGCGGCATAAGGATCATGGAGGGAAGTATATTGAAGGGGATAAAAAAATAAAATAAAATAAATTCATAACATGAAAGTTGTTAAGGAAAAAAAATTTTCTAAATACAGCAAAAATCCCGTTATTTTCTAACCACACCTTATATATTGACATTTAACTTTATCAACTTCTGTTATGTTCAAAAAAAAAATTTAATCAATTAATGACAATCATAATGAAAACCAGAATCAAAATAATTTCTGATCTCACCAAAATATATATCAATAAATCTCCTGGGAAGTGAACAACAAGTTCATTTCCCAGGTGAACTTGTTGATTTTATCAAAAATCAATGGAATTTACATCTATATTACAGGAACTGTATCAAAAATATCTGGTCTGATAATTCTTTTTAACAGTTTTAAGCTGGCAAAGTTAATTATTCTCTAATTTCATACATTTTTTGTTTCTGGTGAAAAAGTTAAACCGATAACATCATTCAAATTATTTTGTTAGCTACTGAGTTACAGTTGACACAAATTTACTATCAGTATACACACTTTTGTTAGATATATAAAACTGTCAATTGTATTCTAAAAACACAAGTCATTGAACAATTGAACATATAATTATTTAACCATCTTCCCCTGAATAAAAAGACAAACTAAAATCTGTATAAAATCCTGAATGTCTAAAACACTTACCTAATAAGCCGTGCACCTACAGCCTCCTTGTTTTCCTGACGTTCCTTTTCACTTTGCACTTGCAAAATATTTCTATCTATTAATTCTTGCCTATCTGGTCTTAGAGCCAGTTTTAATGCTAAACTATCTTTACGAGCTATTTTTGCAGCTAATCGACCTGAAAGTTTTAAATTATATATTAATTAGAAAGAAAATACCAACAGTATAATTGAGAAGACATATCCAAAATTCATTTTCCATTAAAAGATTAAATAGTATAAATACTGCTTACAAAATGTTTAACTTTTACAACTAACAAGTAATATTGTTATAGTATAAAAACTGATTAAATAATATAATAAAAAGTAGAAAGATAAGTGCGACTTAATAAAAAGCATTAAAAATGTAAACAACACCCATAAACATGATAACTAAATTCTTGCGTAGAATGAGACATTGCTACAATGTACACTGATTAAAATTTGAAAGTTTTTATTCTATAATTACATGTACTAACACCTACAGACTCATATTGTATGATATTAGTTTATTATTACCATTTTGTAACTAAATAAATCTTTCAGAAAATATAAATTGACTAATCAGAGAACTTAGTTAAATCACTATAATTGTTTAATAAATACCATTATGAACAACTAAATGATTCAGAAATAGTAGAAGAGATTTGGGATCCTATAAACTCTGAACATACACTGATTTGGTAGGAGGAGCTATAAATTTTGTAAATTAAAATTGTTTTGGAATAAGCCATTAATTAATTAGCTATAAATTTAAAGTGAAATTAAAAGATTTATAGTAATCTATTTTTGAAATAAATATTCTTTGCTAACTTAATATAAAGTTTGCAGAACCACTGAAAATATCTCAAGTTAGATTACAGTTACCGAAATCAAGTTTGTACAAGAATTAGCTGTTGTCATTATTGAACCACACAATGTGTTTTATTTCCACAACTTCATTTTTTAATAAAATTAATGGGCTACTACAAAAATATCAAGACAGTGAAAAATCGGCAATTTATAAATTCTAAACATTAACTGTAAATATACAGTAATACAAAATGAAACAAAGTGCTTATCAATATAAAAAGAAATTACAAATTGAGGCTTCATGGTAAATTCTAAAAATGGCCATACATATATATATATATATATATATACAAACAATAAATCATAAAAATGAGCAACTAAAATGAAAAACTTAGCAGACTTACTTTCATGGTCATCATCTCGATATAAAACAGGACCATCTCCACTGCTGTCACTGCTGTCATTATCATTATCAGAATATGGGCGCGTATTCTCCTTGTTTTCCAGTGTACAAGGAAGAGACAAACCGAATCTCACTGGTCTTGAGCTGAATGAAATAATAAAAAATGAAATTATAATAACAAATTACAAAGAAATTTAAACAAAAATTTTAAACTCATTTGTTTCAACTTGATAAAAAAAGAAAAAACACTACTGATATCACATTTAAAATATAATGAAAAAAGTGTGCAACTAAAATAAATAAAAATTTCAGCTTTAAAACAAAAATTATCTAGTAATAAAAAATGCTTAGCAACAACACTATCATTTGCAATTTTGTAACACATTTATAATATTATAAAGAATACTACAAAATTTAAACACATACAATACAGTAGCATTGATTTTAGATAAAGAAAACATGGAAGACAAACAAAACATTTAAATCCAACTGTAAATAATTAAAAAAAAGATTTATAAACAAAAAATTATTCAGTGTATCAAATTTATTTTATTTTTTATTAAAAAAAATATATATACAACAAAGTGATTTTTCACAGATAAAAATAAATAGTTGTGAATAACAGCCTCAAACAATTCGATTTGACTGACAGTTAAAATACATAATTATAGTTAACAATCAAACAAAGACAGAAGATAGATTAAAAAAAACATGATAAATTTTACTTTTATATAGTTCAAATTCACATTTTTAGTTTTAAAATTTGTGCAGGTGAAAATAATTAATTATTTGCCATTGGCCTATCAATTCCAGAAGAAAATTAATAAGATTATCTCATGCTCTAGACAAAATAGTTTTTTAGTACTGGCCAATTTATAATTATAAAAATGTTGAACATAATTTTTGTTAACTAAAATCTGAACAAGATTTTTTTATAAAATGAAGTACCAAGGGGGGGAGATCAAAATTAATTATTTTAAATAACAACTAATAAGTATTATTTTTCATGTTCTCTAAAAAAATGTATTATAGAATAAACTACAGACACAGCTTTTTTTATCTTGTAACAAAATTTAACCAATCTAATGTTTTAGAAAAATGAAAATATATCTTGTTTCAGTGATTAACCAATAATATGTAAAACTAGTGATGTCAATTCAAAAAGAAATGTCTGTTTATCTGAAATGTAACAGTAAATTAATTGTTACAATCACATCATCCTAATTTGTTCACATGATTCTGACCCTTATAGGTTCATTTAGCCCAACGAATAACTAAAAACACTGTACAATGGATGAATGCAGACACAATAAATAAATGCTACATAACTGATTATATTTAAAAAAAAGTCCTGCAGATTTGAAAAACAGACCAAAATCCCAATTCATGTTTGGTCATGAAGTACAATTTGAAGTTGAAAATCATTAATTATAAATTTATATAGCTATTATCATAAATTCAGCTATGTGCATACTTTAATAAATGTGCATCAAATTTAACATCAGCTTAAAATGATACCGATGAATAAAAGATTGGAAATAGTACAATTCTTTCAATAAAATTATTAAATTTCTGTAAGGCCCTAATAAATATATCTAACTACATAATTTTAGATAAATAGAAAAAACATAATAAAAAATACATTTTTTTAAAAGTTTAATTTTGACCAAAAAAAGAAATTATAAGAAAATTTTACTAAAGAAACAAATTAAAGCATACATAGAACAAAAGAAAAAACACTGAAATTAAGTGCAAAAACATATTAAAACAATCAAATTTACCATATTTTAATCCTAGGCCGTAATGGTGGCCTTCTGTGTCCAGCATAAAAAATATATCTTCCATTAACATAATTTTAATGAGATAATGTTTTATTTAAAGTTTAAACAGAATAAAAAGTAATAATAATTTTTTTTTACAGTACTGGACAACAGAAATTTTTTTTCGTATTGTCATGTATTTTTATCATAAAATAAAACACAGATGTTAACTATTCCATTCTTATAAAAATTTTAGAGGCAACAACTAAAATCCAAATATATATATATATAAACTTTTGATCTTTTTTTGTAATTTTAATTCTAAAAAAGTAAAATAAAAACCATCATTTAGTTTTTTTTAAAGGCAGTCAATCTTGCATAGGAAACCTTAAAACCAAAAACATAAGTTTAGCTGTTAGAAATGTTACTAATTTACGTAAGCAGTCAATTATTTTGATAATTATTGCAAATTACGAATAAAAAAAATAATTAAACCGGAATTTTTATAACATTTTCAACATTAAAATCAGAAAAGTATACTTCAGGCAAAATACATCTTATCATGAAAAAACCTTCAAGAACAAATCTATTTAAAAAGAGTTGAGGACTCTCAATTCTGTGTATGAGATTAACTGGTATTTAAAATGTCAACAATGTAAGAATCATTTGTTGCTAGATTTTTAACAGCATACCAGTTTAAATTATAATGATCTGATAGTATAACTTTATACACTATATTATATCAAGTCAAACAGCAGAACAATCTTAACAAGTAATCAACAAATGGTTTTACAGCCCAAATTTTGCTTAAAAGTGGCTTCTGTTTCATTATAAATAATGTTACTGTAGATTCAGTACAAAGAACAGAATTGAGCAGATATGTAAGCTAAATCCTTGAAAAGATAAAATCCAACAAGTACAATGGTATAACAAACAACATAAAATTTCCATACAATTTTTTTCCCAATTAACTACACTTGAGTATTTTACTCATTTCTGTATTAATAAAATTCTAAATAAAGAATTTCAAAATGTTGCTTTCTCAATGCATCCTGGAACTATAATGAAATAGGATTTTTCTATTATTTTGAGATTTTTTCCCCTACATACATAATTCTTAATTTTATATTTTCATATTATTTGAACAGCATATGTGTTAAAAGCAATACTTAATTGATGACATTAAAAATAACATCAAGTCCACAACAGAAAGATATGAGCAATAATGAGCAGGATCTAAGTTATAACAAAGCTTCGTACCTAACAACAGTACAGCTTAATAATTAAAAAAAGAAAGATTAGTATTCAATAACCTTTAAGAAAGAAACATTAATTGTAACATGAAATAAAAAATATCATAAAAGAACACAGTTTAACAACTTTAAAAATGTAAACAAATACTGCGCTTGTAGACTGTAAATGAAACAAACTGTAAACAAGGGGAAAAAATAGAAATAAACAAAATTAATTTTCTTCATGAATAAATACAGTTTAATTTTAAAAGAAAGCAGCAAAAAAACATGAAAAATAACTAGATAAAGAAATGTGAACTGAACAGTAGCCAAAATATTTGGCTGCTTATGAAGATTTCACAATATAAATTTGTGATGGAAGGTACAAATCAGTGTATAGTTGCAGTAGGAAAGAGAGGGGAGAACTACAGAATGACCTTAAATAAAATTACTGATGAGAGGGTAAAGATTTATTCAAGAAAATTTTATTACATTTCTTAGAAAAATAATCAAATATTATTTACAATTGTTATTATCTTAAGGATTATTTTTAAAAACAATTCACTATTTGTTTTTTTTTTTTTTTTATTCTAATATAAATTATTTGTAAAGGTAGGTATTTCTTGTAAAACATTTTTTGACTATATGAATTACAAACAATTTTTTAAATAAAAGTATGTGTATGTATGTGTGTGTGTGTGTGTGTGTGTGTGTGTGTGTGTGTGTGTGTGTGTGTGTGTGTGTGTGTGTGTG
>JAAAKQ030306361.1:0-10091 GCA_010016005.3 Zanna intricata
TTTTCACTAAAATACGATTTTTAATGATTTCATGTTTTTATTTTTTTTAATTTTCATTTTACATCACAAACCATTTATTATAGCTGTTTCAGTGAATGTTACCCTCCAAATCATTACTTTCTATACTCTTTCGTCTAAATGAAGATCACCCATTGATCCAATATAAAAGTCTTTGTTGGCTCTCATTCTTAAAACTATGTGAAATAATAAAGCTACAAAAAGTGTCGTCCATTGTACATAAGGTTGAAAGCAGTGAAATTTTAACCTCTGAATAAAAACTTTAAACAAATAAATTATAAAAGAGATGTCAAATAATATTGATAAAACTTGACTAAAAATCAAAATATAATACTTTATTTTAGTCCTGATAGAAATAAAAAATTTAAGTTGTGAAACTGCATCAACAGCTATCGGTCTCCCACACTTCCAGTCATAAGCCTATTCAGGGTAGAGTAGATGCATTTTTTTTATTCAACATTTTAAAATATTTTTTATAGGTTTTTTTTTTTAATTTTGGGTGAAAATATTAAATCAAATCTATTGATCATATATTTTTTTAGATCAAATAATACGATAGAATGTAAAACTCAGTTTTTAAAAATTGACTAAACTCTTATATATTCTAAATAAAGAATTATTTAGAAACAAATTATTTACAGAACGAACTGATATTCTTTTACTTTTACTCAGTCACATTAAATTTAAAACTATTTCGTTAAATATTTATGTTAATTTGATCCTTATTCGTGAAGATTTTCATAAAAGATTTTTTTAGTGAATTTTATATTATAAATTCTATAAAAAATTAATAATAGGAAAACGTAACTCTCTCAGAAGTATATTATTTTATTAATGTCTAATTAAATAAACATGTAATACTTTCTTAGGGTAGAATTACCTGGAGACACACAGGCGGTCCCGTATGCTGATGACTTGGCTCTTCTGATGGCGGGCTGCACTGAGAATGAAGTTGAAGAATCAACGATCGGGATCTTAGCCGTGGTAAGCGAGTTATTAGATAAGAGGGGCTTGAAGATGGCGCCTAACAAACGGCTATGGTTCCGTTTGTAGGCAGGAGACGTATCAGGGAGCTGTCAGTCTGGGTCGACTGGATCATGGCCAGGTGTCGAAGTGTGTAAAGTATCTCGGGGTCTGGCTCGACCGGTCGGTCCTAGTTTAACACATATCTGAGGAAGGTAACCGGTAGGGCGGAGTCTGCAATATGTGTTTTGGGTAGACTGATCAACAACCTAGAGGGGCCTCGGAAGAGCTAGAGGAGGAGGATTCTATCAGTCCATAGTATTCCTATACAGCATCCTCCGTAGTATTGGAGTACCAGCGTGGATAAAGGCGTTTTAATGAAAACGGAACGTTAGGATGCTGCATCTTCGAGGCGGCGAGCAGCCATTCGAATAACATCAGCTTACCGGACCATATCCGGAGAAGGCTGTAGAAGTCATTGGTGGAATCTCACCAATCCACCTTTGGGCAAACCAACTAAAATACACCCACGACGGCATGCCCAAGTCGGAAGCTAGGCGGAGAACCACCCAGCCCTGCCAGGCAAAATGGGATAGGTCGACTAAAGGAGAGTAGACGACACGATTTATCTCACGACTAGAGTCGTGGATTTGGAGGAAACAAGGGCAGGTGGATTACTACTCGGTTTCTCGGTTACTTTCCCGGTTTCTTTCCTGCCATGGCAACTTTGGGACGTACCTCCACCGGTTAAAGAAGAGTACTAACCCGAGGTGCGTTTACTGCGGCCAGAACGACTTCCCCGAGCACACGTTATACGCCTGATTCTGATGGGAGGATGTCAGAGAAGGCACGGCTTGGAGCGGCTCACTCCTGAAGATACCGCAGCATTTATGCTTCGAGGACGTCAAGAATGGGAATCTGTGGGAAGGATGGTTGCAAGCATTCTGAAGACTAAGCAGGAAGACGGAAAGATTGGGGACAAGATCGTTTGCTAACGGGTATGTGGCGTGTTCAGGGACACCAGTGTATCTGAAGTTAGTATAAGTATTTATGTGTATACTCTTGTGTTTCATTTTATTTATTTTAATTTTCTATGTTGAAACAGTACGACAATATCATGCTTGTATTGTTTTGTAACTTTGATTGTATATGTGTAACATCTCTGCTTATGCAATGAATTGTACGTCAGTTAGGGAAATTAACATATGTTATTTGTATTACAACAAGTAGTGTATTATATTGTGTATTTTTACTATCCTGATATATGTTTATTGAACATCAAATATATGTGCTACCTAGTCGGACACTAGGAGTGAACGAATGTCTCTTGTACAAAGGCGCTTTAGGAGCGTTTTGTTGTATCAACAGCTGAGGCGGATAATATATAAAAAAAAAGGGATGCGGGTGCGAAATGTACTCAGGGGAGACGGGAAGGATGGTTCCGCAGTGGAAGGACGCATCGGCATACCGTAATTGGAGATCCGTGCGCCTCAATGAGACTGGAAAGAGCCCGATGGGACTGCCTTTCTTCATTTTTTTTTAAGAAAAATCGTAGTTTTACAACTAAATACTATATTAAATAGTCAAAACCATAAAGTTTTCATTCAAATCAAATATAAACAAACCTAATGTGACATAATGTCACATATAAACAAACATGTGACATGGGCTTTGTTTCCAGTTAAGAAAAATAAATTATATATTGAACTCAGATTTTCCAAATATTTCTTATAAAAATTTATATTTATAGTTTAATGATAATGAGCTGTAAATTATTCCTTAGGTTTCTTCTAATAACTATTTTCAATTTATTATTGACATCAATTGGAGTGGAAACTAGATCTATAGTTTGAGCAAAAAATATTACTTTTTTAAAAAGTTAAAAGTTTTTTAAAAAAAAAGTTTTTAAAAATATTTTTTTCAAATTCCAGAAACACGGAAATTCTTTCATTGTTTTTTTTAATTCCAATACACTTTAAATGAAGCAAGAATACATAAATTCGTTATTTATAAAGAAATAAATAATAAGCCTAATTTGTTTTTGGCTCAATAATTCATAAAAGAAAGATCGGAATTAAGTAATTCTGATACATATTGATTCTGAATATTTCATTATTACGTAACAGTTACGTTCAAATAATGATTGTTTTGAGATAAAAAGAACATGTAGCTATAAATACTTTGTATACCATAATAAAATTCATGCATGAAGACTATAGTAACAGATTATTGAGCTCTTTTCATCTTAGAGGGATGAAATGGTATCTAAGCATGCAAAGGAAATTAAGTTTAACTTTCAAGGATGCAGTTTACAGCATCCTTGAAGAAAGGCGTAACGGCATGTAATGCATTCTTTGCATCTAAGTAAATAAAAGAATGGTACCAATCAGGCCATGCCGAGCAGATTGCACGTGGAAATTACTCTTATATAAATAATACATAGGGAATAAGTTGCGGAATAACCCGTAGTGATGTTGTGACATATACAACTATAACAAGACTCTATTTTAACCGCGACTTATGGGCAGCAAGCAGTCAAGTAGCCTCGAGCATATCAACGTGCTAGAATAGTTGTTAAAGAGACCAGTCGTTAGTTTGTATTACATTATCGGTACACAAGTTTAATTGCAATTATTGCCAGTTAATAAAGAGATTTACATTTAACCTACGGTCATCTTGAAAATATTTTAGTGGAAATATTACGTATGTGAAAAAATTTATGTTAATCATACATGAGTAAAGTGTTTTTTTTTTTGTTTTTTTTATGATATGAAGTTTAGTTATTAGGTCGTAGCTGACATAAAATAACATACTAGAAAACATGTTAATAGAAAATGTCATAATGAAATATCTTCTCGTTTTTTACTTCATTATTATTATTATTTTTTTAAATTAGAGATTACGTTGCTATAGTTATGTAGTGTAGATAAAATAATAAATTTTTAGTTATTTATAGGCTATATAACTCGGCTGCATAATAAGATAAAATAATGTTTAACTACTACATAATAAATAAAAGTACAACTTAATTAAAAGTCTGCACACAATGATTTATCGACTTGGCGCGGATCGGAAAAATCATTTTTTATAAAACAATATTCAGCGGAGCCAAAAATAAATAAAATTTGTAGCTATCTTTTCATATACAATCAAAAATAACTTTTTAATTAAACTTGATATGTTATCATTAAAACAATAATTTGATTATAATTTTTCCTAAGTACAAAAAAATTTATTTTATTCTGAAAGATATAAATTCTTCTTATTTTGAATTTCACGGATGTGTTACATGTTCCATTTTTTCGAAATTTTAATATACTTTATTTGACTTTGAACAGTAGTGGTCAAGGTGACTTCCTGTCTCAAGATGTCCATAAGGTTAAAAAAATTTGTAAGTTTATTTAAATAAACTAGTTCTTGATAGCATCAAAGGAAATAAAATAATTCTCAAAAATGCGAAATGAATCAATTGAATTGAAATCCATTTAATAAACAATTTTTTCTGTGAAATTTTTTCATAAAAAGATACTTTATACATAAGCATTCCGTCAGAGAAATAAATATACATATAGAATTCCTTGAAGATGTTTAATTATTACATATAAAATTTTAAACTAAACTTAAATTTGAACGAGCATGTTCATTGTTTTTGGTTTATATCGATCTTTCCTTAAAAAAGTTTTTCGAAACTACACAACCTATTTGAAATTTAATTTAACGCTGGTGAAATTTTTACCCTCACAATATGTTATTTACTATCGGTTCCGAGTAAGGAACCAGAAGTAAATATTACAAAGAGCACATGACGAGAAGTTTCCATCGATAAAACATTCAAAATATAAAGATATAAATACAGTAAAGTACAAACATACGTATAAGAAGTTCACATACATAAACACAATGACACTTAATAAAACTATATAAGAACAAGAATTAAAATTATAAAACAATAAACAAAGACAAACAAATGGTAATATACAAAGCTCATGGAGATAAATGGAAAGAGGTTAGGCTTCTCAACAAGGTATAGAAAGATGCTTATCCCATATGTGATATTGAACCAGCTTAAGAGTTAATAAGATTCCTTCAAGTCCAGCACATCTAGGCGTTTCAGTTGCTATACATTCTTAAGGTTGTCTTAGGAGATTAACTGCTACAAAGTTTCCATGATTATTTAACCACTGTCTATAATTTCAATCGAACCATTTAACTTCTTTGTAGCCGTGAGGTAATTCTAAGAAGCCGTGAATTTCTTCGTTCCGTGGGAACCATGGGTGCTTATTCAATGGATCTCGCCAACGTACTCTGAAAACGTTCTGTAACCTTAATATTATTCTTGCTCATGCCATAACTCTATGACAATTTGGCATATTCTATGGCATAATGCATATTCTATTCCAAATTTGCATAGAGCTATTAAGCTCCAAATTGGTTTTAGAATCATCTTCTGTATTAAAAGTTTGTTGGACAAACTTGAGGAGTAAGAATTCCTGCCGAACAACCAATAAAGCTTCTTATATCTCGTGTTGAACTGTTTCCTTTTTTCTCTCTGTGGTACTCGTACATCAAACGACGATCAAGATGGAGCCTAAGGTACCGTATGCGGTAAGAGAATGGGAAGAAAATGGTTTCTAGGTGGACTTGGGACAGTTATCTCTTCTCATTCCAAACGTAATATGATTTTACTTATCCAAATTCAAATTTATTCTCCATTTTGTTAACCGTACACGCCGGTCAAGTTTAAAATCGATTGAAGTTCTTCGTTGAGGCTAATTGTGGGTTTTTGACAACAGCCAGGATGTCTGAATCACCAGAGCAAACGAGGTGACGGTGACATGCTCCGCAGAGAAAACTGATTACAAGAGTTCTAAGACGAAGCCTTGTCAAAACCCATGATTTAATGTCAAAGAATGTAGATAACTCATCGTTGCATCTGACCTGGGAAAAACGTGTGTCGAGGTAGTTCCGCAAAATCAGGTAGAAGGGTTAAGCAAGGCAGTATTTTAATTTATGGAGAAGATCACTCAGCCAGAGATTTGCAAATGTCTACTGAACATCCAGTTCGGCCAAAGAACAGAACTTCTTTCCTTCTAGGCATTTCATGATGACATTGACAGTCCTGTGCAATTGCTCAATGATAGAATATCCACTTCTGAATCCAGACTGATGATCTGAGAACTTCTCGTTCCACTCGTTCACTGTCTTGGAAGAAAAAATTTCAAACAATTTTGACAGAATCGGCAAAAGGTTTATTAGTATGTAGAATGGCACGTTGTATGTAGGTATGATGTCATTTAAAAGGTGTTTAATGTTCTTTTGGTCTTAAAAGGGAGCATAATTTGCATTTTATGAGTCACCAAGTCAAAATCTGAAGCTTTCTTTGGTTGTTCTCCTTGTTTGATTACTGGTAGTATCTACTAGTTAAAATGAGCTTAATTGGAAGCCTTAAAGGCATTAGGCTTTCCAGGAAGTAAATCACAAAGCCTACGTCGAGTGGAAGAAATATCTTGCTATGATGTGCAGCAAATAGGTTTGCTTTATTGCTCCTGACTCACGACCTATTAGACGCTTTCAGTGAACGGAGTGGAAACTTTTAAGTTGGAAAGATTCTCAACATAACGTTTGAATGTCTAATTCCTAATGGTCTTTATTAGTATTTCCAATCTGCATGCAACTCTTCTAAGAGTTATTCTGTCATCGGATCTCCTGTATCATTGCCACCTCCTTCTGAGTCGCCTCTTTGTTTTAATTAGGTGCCTTCTCTCCCCTCATACTTCTTATTAGAGGTTGATGGTCATGTTTTTTCTTATATCACTTAGGTCAATCATGCATTATGCATGATTGAGGGATTATTTGACCCTCAATGATTGCGATGTGGGTTGCAAAGACAACCCACTAGCTATCATTTAGCTAGGAGGACAGTATACCGCAGATAATCTGATCTACAATCAGTCTAGAATCTCGACCGATTTCGCTTGAAACTGATCCTTGAAAAAATCCAAGTAGTTGAAGATTCCTCAAGGAACTTTTAATTAACACCGCTGTACCACTGTGCTTCCACCCGAATCATATATTATATAGATATAATTATTAAATCCGAACATAATCCGGTCTGTGAAGTGTGTTTTTGAGATAAGGATGACTATCAAGGATTCGATAAGTGCCAGGATTCCAATTCTCCAACTCAGTAGACCATTGATGTTCCTCGTACAATAATAGAAATCTAGGCATTTGCAGATCTTTGTGATTGTTTGGGTGAGTAAGCTTATAAGGCTCCATCACTTATTAGGTTCTGGACTAGGAAGCCTATGTTGGAGAACATGTTCCTCCATTTTTTCACACTATTCTCACAATTACTCCCAACCACCACAGCATATGATCGGGGGAAAATACCGGAATTAGTACCAAGATACCCAGCCGTTTATTGCTCCAAAGCAGGGAAATTGCATTTCTCGAGTCAAAACAAGACGGTCGTCGGTCAACGGATTCGACCCAAGTAATATTCTTGGAAATATAACTCAACCTTAGTCTATGTTTCCTCTCGAGAATTTTCTTCTATACTCTACAACCCATGATGTTAGCTGAGTCGCCTGACTGACAGAAACCACAAGAGCTGGAGTTCTTCTTCTTTCCTTTCTCGGATAGTCCGCGGCCTAAGACCTTCCGCATCTTCACACAGGAAAAGTTACATGCAATTGTTTTTAGTATGGCAATATTGCTGGAAACGCATACATGACACCAGACCGGGAGGTATCCGATGTTTCAAACACTACATTTAGCGATATATTTCACATAAAAAATATTTTTCTTATTTTTTTGAAATTCCAGGTTTACAAAAAAGGTGCTTTGCAAAGCTAGTGACATTTAAGAAATACTTTTTTCTTGGTCATTAATTTTATGTTTATAAAACTAATTCTGAAATATTATTTTACAATTATTTTAAGCGTGTTCAGCAAAAGAAGAAACAGATTATTTTTCTTATTTGTCTGTTTTTCCTTGCAAAATTAACATCCATATCGTGGATGTTAATTTGTCCTTGAACACTGGTAATTTTGTTAATCCTTTATTCAGCACATCATATCATAATTTGAACTCTTAATTTATCTATATGTTTTCCCAAAAATAATTTTTATTAATTTTCGATTTGTAGCTCTGACGAATTAACATTCTGTAAGACATTGATTTACATCGGAAAGTAAATGTTTATAATTTTAATCCAGGTTTATGAATCATGGAAAAAGAACGTATATTCACATTTAACATAAAGGTGTTTTAATGAAAAGATTTGTCATGAAATATGAAGGTTAACAATCTGTTATTTCATTATTTGTTAGAAAACATGATATTATTTCAACAATCGTTTGATGATAGACTAAAAAAGTTATTATCTTTCCCTTCCATCTTATTTACTTTTTGACTACCGTAAGCGGAAACAACTTTTTAAATAATTCTACAAGTATTACACCAATCATAATTAATAAACTTTCAGCCAATTAAAATTTTGCTTAATGGAAGTCTATATATCTATTTATTTTACTTAAATTATTGTAAATACTTATATTTATGAGCGAGTCAAAGGGATAGATAATCTTTGGCTCTTTCCCTCTTTTTCTGTTTACCCTCCGGAACCACCGTAAAGTATTACTTCAGAGGATGGATGAAGGTGATAACTATGTATGCCAATGAAGTGTAGTCATGTACAGTTAGGTCAGTCATTCCTGAAACCAGTGGTTAATTGCAACCTAACCACCAAGGAATTTCAGTATTCACTATCTGCTATTCACTTTATATTAACGATCAACCTACTTTGTATTAAGCTTAATATACGTCCATGCTTATCTTACCTTAATTTTTTCTCAAAAATTACTTAAAGTTATCTTTTTACTAGTATTCAAACATATTTTTAAGAGCTAAGGAATAGTAAAAGGAACTCACTATAGTGATCATTTTTAAAAATACCTTATATTTTTCTTTAAATTTTTTTTTGATAAAATTACAAAACTCATAAAATTCTTATTTAATAACTAGTGTTTAATTATGCTTTTGACTACGTGCTCCAGGGATGGGTGATTGCTTTGAGTATTGTAGAAAGCGTTTATATAGAAAAAGACAATGATTGGACGTAGGATTTTTTTGTGTTTTTATCTCTTTAATATAAGAATAAATTGTATGAAAATTATTAACTAGTATGAAGGGACTTTTGAAACACTCAATATATAGATAAATAGAATTTCGCCAGCTCGTTTTTGCAACGTGAATTACTTTAATAATGTAGAATAACCTTGGGGAATATAATATAATTCTTTCTGTTTTGGTGTCAAACACTTAAGGCGTTGAATAACTGCGAAAGAAATATTTTACAATATTGTATACAGACCAATATGCTGTAGTTGTAAGTAGGCCTATATTACAAAGTTATAGACCGAGTAACAACTTTGAGTATTACATATATACAGAAAGAATTGCCCTATAACGTTTACCATTTACTATCGTATCGCAAAAAGGGCAAGCATTTTTTATTTGTACATTTAGTATTAGATTATAAAGAACTTTTACGAGATATATATCTTTTGAACGTTTCTTTACAAGTTTATTAAACATTATGTTGTTAAAAAGAAATTTTGAGAAATAGAAATATAAAAAAATATCTCTCAACAGATAAATTCACGAGACAAAATAATTCTGCAATTTTATCATTGAAATAAAATTTTTTTCAAACCTTGGCCGGAATTTTTGTATTATTATAGATATATCGCGTGAAAAAAAGATTTTTTAAAGTTTGTTTTGTAATTTATTCTAAAAAGTGAATGTTGTACTCATTAACTCTCAAAGCATTAGAAAATAAAAATAAATTTTTGCCGGCTATGATTTTACAAGCGTTTTTTCTCCATAATGTAGCGAAGACGTTTTATAAATTATATTAGAACAATTTTTTTTTTTTTAATGAGATGTGCGGGCATCGACTGCTATGATCATTTAACTTGAATGGAAATTTTTAGCGTATGAAAAATGCCATGCTTGACTAGGATCCTAACCCAGGACCTCTGGTTGAAAGGCTGACACGCCACGGATTATCATTCTAAATTACGTTAGTACATATATATATATAT
>JAAAKQ030306394.1:0-48711 GCA_010016005.3 Zanna intricata
CATCAAAATTTTGTTTGTACCGTATGAATCACCAATTCTTTGTTAACCTACCCTAATTTTGTGAGATTTTTCGGATGGAAAATAAACGAGAAATCATGTGCGTAACCATTGAAAGTTTTTGCATCGACCCCATTTAAAAATATGACCGTAGCCAAAAGGTTAAATTATTTATCATAATAAACGTTAGTGATAAATAATAGGAATAATGGAGAGAGTCGAACTCATTAAATTGTCTGGGTATGTGTAAATAAATTTATTTCTCCGGAAATAGAACTGCAATTGATCCATTCTTAATCTAAAATAAATCTATAGCGTGTATAAAATGACAAACCTGATATGGAATCAAACACAGACTATTTAAGATCGTGCATCTTATACGTGTATTTCATACTAAACTTTAAAAAATAATTTAGCATTTATTAAAAATCTGATGTGAACAAGACATGACTTTCTTGTACGCCTATTAAATTACATATACACATTTTTTAAAATGAAAAGTGCATAAAATTTTATTTCATTAATAACTTCTGATAAATTTATTCATCTTTTTTTTTATCGTTATTATTAAATATTATTTATCGTAAACATTTTTTTACAATCGGATATTAAAAATTATTAATAAACCAATATATTTACATTTAAAAAAAAAAAAACTAGAAAAAGAGAAGGGGATGAATTCATATTCGAACCGATGTGTACCCTTGTAAAAGACCCAAATATGTCATTAATTAAAATTTTATTTGGCTATTACTCTGAACCAATGAAAATAAGTACCCCTTATGATATATCGTTGAAAATTTCTCAGTGAGGACTTATTACTGCAATTAAAGAAAAATAAAAAATCCACATTTTTCGAGATTTTAGGCTTTTTTGGACATTTTTGATTCTGGCGGTTGCAATCAAAACTAGAGCACAACTAAATGTTACAACAGTTCTAATCTAAAATTTCAACATTCTACGGTTAATCGTTTTTGAGTAATGCGAGATACGTACGTACTTCACGCAGAAACTAGTTCAAAATGGATTCAGGGTGATCAAAATGGATATTTCCGTTGAAATCTGAAAACCGAAATTCTTCGTGATTACAATATTTTCTTGTAATGGAAGTAAAAATGCGCTCTTCTCTCGTTAACGACCGACAGATTAGAGGAAATTTTTAGTTATGATTACTATTGCTGTTTCGCTTTCTCGTCAAGTTCATGATTTTTGCTTAGAAATTCGCATGAAATGAATTTCTTACAAAAACAAAATAATTTGAAACTTAAAAACAAATTTTGATATGCTTCAACATCTTTCTTAATATGAGAAATCCTTCACTCTTTTAAATTAATTATTTTAAATTCATTCGTCTGTTTATAATAATTTAAATAAAGTAGCTGAATAATGTAATTTTGAATAAATTTTAAAAACTAATAAGTAATTTTTACGAAATTATACTTTCGATATTTTAGACATCCATTTTAAGTAATCAATAATTTGACGAATCAATTAAAAAAAAATAATAATAAAACATTAAATGATGTTTAATTTTTAAGAATCGTGAAATTCTACCAATATATATCTAAATATTATATTTATAATATCTATACATTTTTTTTTAAAAAAGAAAAATATATTAGTCAAATCAGTAAGTTTTTATTGCATTTTACTTTAACTGTTAATTTGATACTTAGTTCTACTATCTTAAGCAAGGATTACTAACATTTTAAATAAGAATTACTAATAGAACAGATTATTTTTTCTCAAAACATTGGCTGTCACCAATGCTTTACATAGTTAATCAAGTGTACTTTTTTCACTATTTAGTTTGTTCAAAATTTCATATCAAAATTTAATCTTAAAAAATGATTTATTATTATTATTTTTATCATTTTTATTACTATTATCTTAAAATATTAGTTTAAAATATACTCCTAAAATGTAATAAAAATTAATTAGTATCAAATATAAATATTTTAAATAAATTACCTACTAAATATATATTGTAACAGAAATAAATTTTAATATTAAAAATATTACTATTGTATATTACTAATATTAAAAATAGTTACTTCCGTAACTACCGTTAGGTGCACTTTCAGAGGATAAGATGGATGATTTGTAGCGTGTGTGAAAATGACATGCCTGACCGGGATCTCCGGATAAAAGGCCGAGACGCTACCAATCGCGCCACAGAGGCCCAACTATCGCATATTAGTTTTATTATAATTATATTATATGTTTCAAAGCAAAGTTTTTAAAAAAATTACTTGAAAAAAAAATTTTAAAGCATTGAAAAAACATTACATTTATAATCATTTTATCAAGCATGACTCGTTGGTACGATTATATAATGATAAATACTCTAATCCACTTACCAACAATTTTATATCCAGTTCTAGCGCTTTCGGAAATTAATTTTCCATCCTCAGGAACTTAACACTAAAATTTTTTTATAACCATAATGTTATCGATGAAGACATTTACAATGACAGGACGTAAGTCGACATTTAAACTTATGACAACCATCGTTATATTACTAAACAATATTTACACGAATTTTATTTTTTAAAACATATTAAAAAACTGAGTATAAAATTGTTGACAAGTGGATCTGATAAGTTACATACATTTCACCAGTACATTTATAACTGGTCTATACATGATAAGTAATGTTTATACATTTTAACCTAATTTCAATATGTTTATGGAAATTTAAAGGTTTTATAAACGGGTGTCAGAATTATTTATAAACGAAAACTTTTTTTATAAAATAAAATTGATTTAAATAAAAATAAAAGTATTATGAAAAACATCGTTCGGTTTCATAATAATTTAATGTTTAATTATTAAACTTCCGGTATTCATTATATTTCTTAATAGAAGAGAAAACAAAGTGTTATTAAAACTCGAATATTAACTATGAGAAGAAACTCTATTTTGAACGTTACCCTACCAATATTAATATATCTCAGGTGATTATTTTCTTCTTGTAAAACAGCTACTCGATATTTGTTATTTATCTCTTTTCTCCTAATAACAATTTATGTGACTTTACAGTAATGTATTTCGGGTAATATAGTTCCCTACACTACGACGTTATGTTCGTTCAACGCAACAATTTTAGGTAGCTGAAATAGAGTTTGCTGTTCTCACTTCCCGTTTATATAGAATCCGGAATTATTGATGCAGTTTGGAAGTGTGAGAAGAGACATTGTTTGCGGTCGCTAGAGGGATTGGCGTACCGCGGACTCAGGACAAGAAGCATACACCGCATTGTCTCCATTAGGGTTGTTGTCAGGGGCGAATTTGAATTAGGTCTGATTAATAGAGCTATTATGGCCTTACGGAGACAAAGATGGATGTCGCAAGGAGCAAATCCCGTACCCGCCATTAATAGCTTACATTCCTATCAGTTTTACTCCCGTTTGACCCCGCCCTATTTCTCTCTACTACACCTCATATCTGCCGCTTTCCCTTTAGTATTTTAAATAAACCGTACGTCCGCCCATCCATTACGTGATATATTTTTGGCAGTATCAGCTGCACGTACGGCAGCATTAACAAAGGATTTTTATAGCTTTTAACTGCTAAAACCCCCTACACAAAAATTATAAAATCCATATACATAACAGAAGTATTCTTTACATCACACCCAGTTATTCTAAAATCTAGATATTCATAACAATACTACCCGACTTCAGGCTGAAATATACGAAGTAATCTACTTCACTTGATTATTACAATGTAAATAATTAGATTTAAAAAATTATCGTTTTAATGGTGATTCTGCTCATAAAACTACGAGATATAAGGCAGATTAGTCAGAAATAAGAACCGCATATAAGTAAAAGTAAAATTTCTCCAGTAAATTAAATTTTTATTCGATTACTAAATGTAGATTTAAAATAAAAATTCACATCTCAGTAATGTGAACGTGTAAAAAAAATTAATTAAGATGTTGACTAATAAATGAATAACCTATAGTATAAATGATAATTGAAATGTTATTAATACAGACTTAATTAATTAATACTTAATTAATTAGACTTAATTTATACACACTTCAAATAAGAAGGGACTCTTAGAGCTCAGCATGATCTCAATGAAGGGTACACGCAAAGAGAAACTGGTATAGTAATATTCAAGACAAAAAAAAAAAAAAAAAAAAAAAAAAAAAAAGATAAAAATCATGAAATTTTCTGTTTTTAATGTTTTATTAGTGAAATTACTTCAAATTATAATGTTCTAGTAACTACTAAATAACAAACAGAAATATAAATTTTTCACAAGTTAATTTCTCAGTTTCAATGCAATGATGTAATTTATTTCTGATTATTTATTAATTATAGATTTATAAAAAATTTAAAAACTTTTTCTTGAATTTTAAACCACTAGGTTAATTGGGAAAATCGTAAGTTACTTCCAAAAACGACATAGGTATTTTCAGTAATAACATTTTTTTTTTTTTTTTTTTTATGAGATCGAAGGAATGCCATTAACGCCACCACGGGGTCATCGCGGTGTGTGTCAGGCTCGGACCCAGAACGTTATCCGTCTCAGGCTAGCTAACAGGCTCCGCCAAGGTGTTGTTAGGCGTAATATGACCTGTCCCCTACCGACTAAACCTCCTTCACCACTCTTCTCCACCACAAGACCGGACCCGCAATTAAGCATATTAAGCATCGGGAATAATGAATCCGACATCTTCTGAAAACAACTGCTTCCATAATGCATGGGATAGACTGCCTGCGACTCTCCATTTTCACCGTTCCTCTCTCTTTATCTGTTTAGCCTCAGGAACTACCGTAAGGTATTACTTCAGAGGATGAATGTGAATTAAGTGTAGTATTGTACAATCTCAGGTCGACTACTCCTGAGAAGTGTGGTTAATTGAAACCCAACCACCGAAGTACACCGATGTCCACGATCTAATAGTATTGTGGATACGATTTTTAACGAAAACGTTAAAAATCAAATGATAATTATAAGCGCTAGTGAATCTCTTTCGAAAAAATAAGAAAAAAGTAGGGTTGCAGTAAAGAAGAAAGAACATAAGAAGGCACCCAATAGACGTATGCGTTACGCGCTCATACGTTATGAAAATTGACATTCGATGTTTTTTATTTTGTACTATTTAAAAAAAACTTCTTGAAGTTGTTATAGAAAAATATATCTACCAGTATCACGTCTTAAAAACCCGACTACTAATTTATACAGTCTACCAAGAATAATTATGAAAAATTAAGAAAAAAATTGTTAAACAAGTTTTTCTTTCGTTTCTTACAACATTTTTTTCAGAATTCCGTTAGTTTGCAATGTGAAATTTAATATTACTTGTACATTTCATCCTGTACTTGGGTAGTTCTTTGTATGCTATATAAGATTGTGACTTTAATGGCTTCCACTTTGTTAAAACTAACAGATACACAAATACAAAATAAAATATAGAAGTAATGTTAAATTTGACGTCGCTAATTACTGTATTCTGAAAAAATTTTTCTAAGAAAAAAATATTATTGTATTGTATTGTCGAATGATCATTGTAAGAGTTAGTGAATCTCCGTCGACGAATAAAAAAAAAATTGTTATAGTAAAGAAGAAAGCAAATAAATAAAAAAAAATTCTTTTAACTATTTTTTTGTTCGTTTTTCATAATTATTCTTTGGTAGACTTGTATAATTAATAATCGGTTATTTTTATTTTTAATAATTATTTTATTATTAATTAGATTAGCTAAAAATTCATCATACGAGTTATTTTTTTTTTTTTTAATAAGTGATTCGTTCAGCTTGATCATTCATTTCATAAATAATTTATATAATTCTATTTTTAATTTTTTTATTGTTGTCATGTAAAAAAATAAATTCACCAGTTACGTTTTTTATGTGGTCACTAACCGAGATCTTTTTTCTAATACTTAAAACAAGAATATTAAAAAAAGGATAATTTCCTAACCTCGCATGAGTAATTAGTATTATATTATTATGTTTAATTTATAATACTACCCTTTCAAATTTACAATTATAATTTTTACTATTTACAATAATAAAACGTACAATTCGTGCCATTACAGGGATAATTTCGAACATTCCAAATTGTACAATAATATTTGAATAGTGAGTATAATTGGTGTATTTTTTATTTAAAAATACATAAATTATTTAAATAATATTTTTTATCAGTATATTTTTTTTTTTAATTACTGTAATTATTAAGTAATCTTCATGCTTTATAATTGGAAATATAGCTAAAGTGATTGAAAAGTAGCTTTAAATACCAGTAAACCATGCACGGCATAGCATACAGCATCATGCTAATAAGATAAAATTGCATATGTATGTATTTCATAAAGGAAAAAAATGTATTGTATATTTGAGCTATTCAACGGAAAATCGTGTTGTTCTACAGTCATTTTGAGGAAATGATTCTCTAAGAGAAGATGGTGAAGGATGGCAACTGCTACCCGTAAACACTTTGGGTAGGTTTTTATGTATTTCGCATAAAATTATGAGAAAATTATCCCTCTCTCATTACAACCCTTTCCCTTATCAATAAATTCCTTCCACCTCAATTTATTCTGTAGATTGTAGCTTATACGCCCTCTGGATTCTTGTTAAGGATAAAAAGGAACGTACAGAGGTTATGTCGTTATGATTAAAATGGTTTGCTGTGGCCTGTAGTCTAGTTTTCAAATTAACATTTCTTATACAAAGAGCTCGTTCAGATGTTTATATATCTCGAATAAACCAAAGTCTCAGCTACGATACATACAAAGATACATAACTACACTTTAAGAAAACGAAATTGTGCTCATATTGGTAAACTATCCAACTGATAGATACGGAATAAGGCTGCAATATTAATTAAATTTATGGGATATTACCACAGTCAAACAAAGAATCTAATCCATTATTTTTCTTAATATGTTAGTTCTGTGAGATTCAGTAATTGTTTTTGGTACTGGTGAATAACAGTAACTTAATTATTTTGCAGGGCTTTAGTGGTATAGCATGTTGATATGTCATAGATTATTCGGTTTAGTGAAATAGACGAGGACAATCGCTTCACAATTCCGTTTTCTGAATATACCTTACATGGAAATACATAGTATACAGTCAAAGTGATATTAGTGACGTTGTTAAACGCTTACTCTTTTATTAATAATAATTTGAGAGTAAAAATTATTATATTGAGTTGATAAGTAATTAAAATAAACTATAGTATAAGTAACGAAACCTTCAAAGCTTTAGAAAATTAACAGATAGTCTACTTCTTAGAATATTCCTAATAGGGTTAGTGAAGCCATTTCTCAACCTTCTAATGTCAAAACTTTACTTGAATTTCACTTTGGTGTAAAGATAAACTAAGAATTTAGTTAAGACTATAACCCTCTTTGAGATAATCTTCTTTTGTCAACAATATAAGTTTTTCTTGCGGTTTAGTTTCTTATAGTAAATTATTTTTACATATAAAATGTAATTCGTACAGTTTATGTTTATTATTTATACTACAACATTAAATAATCGTAATTTTTATTTAAAAATCATATCAGCATAAATAATTTTTATCGAGATATAGAATATTCATATCAAAATATGTAGTACATTGAGTATTTTTTCAAAGTTACTTATAATGATTTTGTTTTTTTATCATTGCGATTTGTAAATGTATACAGATTTCATCTCAGAAAATAAAATTTCATTATTTTATTATTTTTTTTAAGATATTTTTTCTATATATATATACATAGAATAATACATAAAAATAAAACATATAAAATATCGTTTCTTAAAACATCTTCACAATATGAAATGGGAAATGAAGAGAGATATTTCAGAAGAGCTGCGAGGAATAAATATAAATCGAATAGCATTCAGTTTCATGACATTATGTGAACATAAAAAAAAAATTAAAACAGGAGACGGACAAAAAAATAAAGCTTCTTAAAATAACATGAAAATAAAAAGCAAACCTAAATTTTTTTTTTAAATACTATGAAAAATAAATAAATAGTTTGATATTACATTTAAAAAATTAATATCAAACTAATAAGATTAATATTAGTTTGATATAAATAAATATCAAACTAATATTTAGTATAAGTACTAATAAGTACTTTATTAAGTACTAATATTTAGTAGTATTTTATATTAAATAATAAAAATATATATGTTTTTATAGATTCATGTTCAATAAATAGAATTAAATTAATGAATGATGTGTAACTTGTTAGAATTCTATAAAGTACGTAATTAAAATAATCCATCAGTATTAAAGTGATTGACTATTAAAATATAATTTTTAAAGAGATCACTTTAAATTGTCAAAGAAAATTATAATTAACTAACTAGTAATCCCCGTGATAGCTTCGCCTCCTCTATATGCGTATGCGTACAGAATTAAAAAATTGAAAATAATTTTTTAGTAATTATGTTTGGGCTGTTGCTTTCTAAGTTACTGTTATTCACTACTTAATAGATAAAATGGATGTGTAAGAAGAACCTTTCAGAAGTTAAATATGTAAAACAGTCGTCATTCCGTTTAATTTTATCAAACTAGTCTATTTTTACGTATATTTGATAAAAATACAGATTGATCTTTTATAGACCATTATAAAATTATAATGGTCATATTAAATTAAATATTGAATTAAATTTAAATTTAGTAAATTTAAATTACATTAAATTTAATAAATCACATAATTGTCAGAAAAAATCGATGTTGACATAGACAATGATCGATATAAAAATCTTCTTTTTTTTTGCAAAATTTTATTTACAAAAACTATAAGAAAATTAAATGGCTTGATGAGAAAAGTTTCCAGTCAGACTACTCAAAAAGAAATCGCATATAAGCAAAAGAGTACGTTATTTATATATATATATATATATATATGTTATATATATGTTGTGTGTGAAAAATATAACATATAGTGTGAAAGAGTAAAAATAAAATGCTATGAAAATAACACAACAAAACGTAATTAACAAATTTTAAAATATAGTAATGAGACGAAAGACAATAATACTTCAGGGAAGAAATTCCTACATTAGACATCACACATTATATCCTAGATTCAATATATTAAGTCGTTTCAAGCATTCAACATCCTCATTATTATCCAGTATGATGGTTTTCATGGTTTTTAAGCCGTAATTTTTATCTCGAACTAAATTCTTGAATTTCCTTGTGAACGTAAGGTAACTCCAAATATTCACGGACCAAGCTGCTTCTTACAAACCATGGTGCCTCTGTTATGCTCCTCCTCTGTTAATTCACTGAATAATTCCAACAATGCTTTTACTTGTTCCAAAAATCTTCATATAGACATTAAATCTAGTGAAAGAAATTCTACGTTATTTATTTATTTTTTTAACTGTGATTGGTATAGTATTAAGATCGGTGAGGTTTGAACTATGGTAAACATTCCGAGGATCATAAGTAAAACTACAGTTTAAACTGCATAATGTTCAGTGTTGCCGCAGTTATAGAGAAAAAACGGAAAAAATACATTCGGAAATATTTGGAAAAAGACGTCTCTTTATATAGTAGTGAGATAATTAATAGTCCTGCAGCCTTAGGTAACATTTACCTTTTTAATTTCAAAAATCGGGATTAATTTATTTTTTGAATAGTTTTACAGTATCAGCTGAATTGCTCATAGCGGCTGTTCTGAGCATGCACACAGATTTAAAAGCCCGCTAAAGCCCGATAAAGAGATCGGGCATATTAAAAATTAATTAAAACGAAATTAAATAAAATGTATTACATAAAGACGTTACTAGCACGTTTGATGCAAAAAAAAATAATATTATGAGGTCATTACGATAAAAATATCACTTATTTGAGTAGATTCCTAAGAAATATTAGTAACAATGATTTTAAATGTAGAAATATTTATTTTGTTTTTTGAAATTACTTAATGGTTCATATTATTATTTACATTTATCAACACTGGTTTATCTACAATCAGTAACTACTGATTTTGTTAAATAGTGCATTATAAACATTATAAAGACATAAAAGTTAATCAGTGATTCATAATAACATTAAAAAATGTTTCAGCAAATTAATTTCTTTAAGTTTACAGTGATATCATGTTACTTACACATATAATTTATACGACGGGAATAATTTAGTTGTAAAATATATGAATGTTCTATTTTTATAACAAATGCACTATATGTAGTTTTATTTTGATCCATGAGCTTGTTTATGTTCGATTTTCGATACAAATTTCTTATCAATATAAAATGATTATAAAAAAAAAAATAAAAATTTAGTTTCTGTTTAAAAGTGGTATTCTAGTTTACTAAAA
Organism: Zanna intricata; assembly: GCA_010016005.3. Lineage (NCBI taxonomy): Eukaryota > Metazoa > Arthropoda > Insecta > Hemiptera > Fulgoridae > Zanna > Zanna intricata. The sequence continues at coordinate 10,301 of JAAAKQ030306394.1, forward strand.
GAATATCTGTTCAGTTTTTCGAGTTAGATCAGAGCCATTCCGTAAACGAAGTTTACTGGACGTGTTGAGTGTAAATGAGGCAGAGGTTGATGCCGAAGTAGTGGATTTTTTTTTTATATTAACGTAATCGACCTAAGATAAAAATAATTCACCGCCAAAACGTTGCGATATCATTTTAACGAGGTGAAGCTTTAAAATTATATCTGCTGAAGTTTTTTTTTCAATATGCCACAGTATTTTTTTATATGCGTTTATTATTACAATTTTTATTATTCGTTTTTTGTATGTACAATATATGTACTTATCTATTTCAAAATATTTAATTATCAAAGTATGGCAGATTAACAACAATTTTCGTTAATAGTTATAAACAAAAGAAAAACTTAATACTGCTACGCATTCGGCACTGGATATATTCATTGTCTGGACGGCTGGTTGAGACCAGGCTTTCTGTGCGTGGCGTTTGTATATATGTGTTTAAACGTCTATTACCTCTAGTATAGCTGACAATCTAGTCTGAAAATATTTATGATAAAACAGAAAAAAAGTCGTCAGATATCGAGTTAGCTTGTTAGCGGAGTCTCCTATAATATAACAAATGAAAACTGATTGACAAGAGTCGTAGACAGAAAGTCTATCGTTCGAGCTAACCATATTGTGAATATTATCTCAACAAAATACTGCTGGACTATTTATAATTATTCTTTCATGTATATTTGCAAGAAAATAAATATATAAAAAAAATAAAATAAAAATTTTGCATAAAACTACCAAAATGCTAATTAATAAAATATTATGTAATTATCTTCGATTACTTCCAAATATGTACTTATATTAATACTAAAAATTAATTATTCAGAATGTTTCTACAATGTAATAGATAAAATCGTTATTCAGCTACCTATACATAACAGCAGAAGTTAGCTTTAATGATTAATGTACAGGAATTCAACTAGAACTAACTAAGAGGAGGATATGAAGATGTAAACTTATAGATTGTAGTCTTCTCAAGGCTTAGCTTAAGGAACTGCAAGACGAAATCAAGATAGTTTGCTTCCTTCAAAGTTTGGAAAATTTTGATATTATTTACAACGGTAAAAAAAATAAGAATGGTAAATAAATGCTTCGTTCAGCTTCATATACGTGTCAACCGTTACATGTATTATTCTACAGATAACACAAAAGAATCTTTTCCAAAATTTGAATCAAAGATAGTTGTGAGAGAAAACTGATTAGAGTAGCATAACACGGAAAAAAATTAATTTATAAAAAACAGAGGTTGTTCTAGCCCATATTATTCCGCTAGATCAGATATCGAAATATGGCTTATTGTTAATAATTTCTTAATTTATTTATGGTGAATATTTTCTATAAAAATTCTTGTAAGTATAATTATTATTATTATGTTTATTTGTAAGCTTTTTAAAAATATTACTATCATAAGTACAAAATATACTTCGGATTCTTCTCGATCTGCTTTTATGCAGAATACTATTTTTATGTTAATGAAAAGTAATATACCGCATAAATTTGTTTTTTAAACAACTATATATCATTAGAAATTTTATTTTTTTTGAAATGTCGAAAATTTAAAATTTGTCTTTTAGATAGTATTATAAAAAAAAAATTAATGAAGATATAAACTTAAAATTATAATTTACAAATCTGTAATTCTCAAAACGGTGTCAATCATCAAAACATGTTAATATATTTATTAAAAACCAGTAGTTGACCTATTTTCACGTAGTTTTTGAAAATTGTTCAAAAGAAATTTTATACGAGTGGATATACGCAAGCGCGCGCATATATACCAACACTACGGTACTCAAGACACTGCAGATATGGGATTACAGAAAATCTGCATCACCTGAAAATTGTTTTTTATTTCTTATCTTAAATTATGGAGATACTGAATAAAATTTCCTGAATATATTTGAACTAAAATCTTCAAATGAAACGTAGTATATAAATTGTATAAAATTATCAAATTGATCAAGTTTTAAATTTATGAATTTATATTAATAATGTAAATTTAATAAAATAAAATTTTGCTATCAATTTTTGTAATTTTACTACGCGTTTTAATAAATTATTCCCTTACTATCTTTTAATAACAAATTATAATCGACGAAGTGGAAAATTCCGTTATCAATTTAATACAAATTATACAAAGTTATTCATAAAAGTTAATTTACTACAGTACAAATTCAGATAATGATATTAATTTACAATTAAATAAAGCTTTTGCCTCGGTTTCTCCGAGGCAAAAAAACTACACGCTAAAACGGTGTAAATGTACATCGAGACTATATATCATTTTATATATATATATATATATATATATATCATTATTTCTTCTATTTAATCCAAGAGAAACTATTTATTCTATCAATTTCAGGCCTGGTAAGGAACGCTTCAAAATCTTTTATTTTATTTTTATGTTTTATTTCTAAGATTACTATTTATTATAATATTGTTTATATGATGTATTGTTTATGTAGTACTTAAATATATTATATTCTTGTTATTTTTAACATTTATCCGGATTGTGCACATATCCTGATAAATGGAATTATCCTTCATTACTGTAGAAAACATAGATAAAATAACGTTACAATTGTCCACTAGAAACACTCACAATATATAATTCGCATTCCACAGTCTGTGGCCAATAACTTTTGAACTTTTAACAATAACCTTTTGAACAATATGGGATGAGACAGAACTTTTTTTGAACTAGCTTTTGTGCGGTTGCAACACCGATGTTTATCTGTTGAGCCAACTTTCGCAAGGACAAGGGACTACTTTTCATAGCAGCTAATATGTCTTGCAGTTTTTTCATAGAGTACGGTCTTTCACTTCGCTTATAGTGCTTTATCGATCCCGGTCCCTAAATTTCTCGATAAGCGCTCTTACACTATGTCTATTAGAAAACTGTACGCCTGGAAATCTAACAAAAAATTGTCTTATACTGTGTGAGTACTCACTGAATCTCATTGACTGACTCTTATTGGTAACATAAATTACAGCTACGAAGAAATAGGCTAACCTTTTGTCTTTATTAATTATATAAAATAAAAAAAATTTATTTACAATTTTTTTTAATGCAATAGTTTTTGTATTACTACAAAAACTAAATAAAATAAAATAAATAAAATAGTTTCAGTTATCTGATTTGTTGAGAAAAATTGTATTACTAATATAGTATTTTCTTCTTTTTTTTTCACACTGCCGGATCAACTGGACCCGCCGTTAGGCATAACTCAGTCACCGCGGAGTGTCGTGGCGGCAGATTACCCTGCCGCCTCCCTGTCTTGGGGTCCTTAAGAATCCCCCCATTGGGGTCTTCCCTGATTCTTTAAGGCACCCCAGCCTCAGCTTGGGGAGGACCAAAATGCCCCTCCTCGGAGGTGCACCCATCCCGTTCCTAACACACCTATCCCTATCGAGAGTCGGATGTGCGTTTCACACACCCGGCTCTCTCCCCCGTGCGCAATCCTCTGAACCGTCGAGAGGCCTCCATGCATCCTCGGAAATACCCGACCCAGGAAACTCATGCATGTGCTCCGATTGAGGTATCCTCAATAATTGGGTTGCCTCCCTGGCCCTATACGTCGCCACGATGCGCTCTCTGGCGCACATCTCGTTTTTGTTTCCTATTTTTTGCGAGAGTTCTTACCGCAGTACTTACATCATCAGGAATTACACACTACAGAATACAAGATAATACAATAATACATGAAATATAACATCAGAAAATATGAAGGACAATGGGAATATACATCTAAATAAAAACCCAATACAAAAAGAAACAAAACACAGTAGTACAACAAAAATACAATAGGCTAGCCATTCTGTTTACCGTTTCTTTAACGTCGCTGGTTATTCTCCTCCCTAAGCCAGCCCTCTTCCTCGTTTATCTATTACATCTATGTTTTAATTATAGAAAAAATAATAATTTTAAGGAAATATTTTTTAACAAAAAGAAAAATTTGGGTAGATTAACAGAAAAAAGAAATTTTACCTTCTAAATATACTTAATTTTTAACAATATTTAGAAATGATGAGTTTACTTTTTTTAATTTCTTTGTTACTGATCGTATTTAACAATTTTTCTGCAGATGATTTTCGATTGCTGAATTATTTGTAGAGCATATTTCTAGTAATGTAAATGGTATCTCAGAGTGATATTTATTATGTAAATAAAATAAAAAAGTGCAAATTTTATAAATTTATAACCAATGAAAACGAATACCATTTTTGCATAAATAAAACGATGACTTTCGGACTGTTTATTTCTATGTGAATTGTTTTCAACAGACTTTTATATCCTTGCTTTTAAATCGTAAATTACTTTACGCTATTACAACGAGAATTTAAAGTAACATAATACGTAATTGATGTCTGAAGAAAGTAACCGTGAAAACGATATTCAGTTGATCCAAAAGGAAAAAGGCGTAGTGATAAAGGGAGATAGGATCTGGTAGTGAATTTACCCGTGTCAGTACAGCTCGTGGAATCCGGTAGTCATTTATTTAAAGGGAATTGCTAATTCCTCAGTGCGGTGGTGAATCCTCGCCACACACTGCTTGAATCAAGACATTGCACGTAGAAGAGGCGGACCCATTAATTACTTGCCTCATTCCCTGCCACATTTCTACCCTCAAAAAGCAGCGACTGCTAATACTTTACGCTAAAAATACATTCACTAAAATAAAATAAGAATAGAATTATAAATGAAATGAAAATGAGGGGTAAGTATTTAAGTATCAATTAGTATTTTTTTCCAAAGTTTTGTTACCAGACATTAACACTTCACATAAACTAAATACGCATTTGTTAAATGATTTCACATATTTTTAAATTTAACTAAATATCATAAATAAACTATATTATTTGAGGACAATTATTAACTTTTTCCATAGATTTTTTTTTATATAAAAAATATCAACCACATTAAATTACAGTTGATATAATTTTTTTTTTAAATAGTCGGAATTATAAAAAGACAAAATTGATATAGATATATGAATTGTAGTTGCCCTAGCGATAACGGTCTTAAAAATTGACATGGTAACCATCTCTCTGAAATGGATAACCATTGTTAATTATAACAAGCTTCCGACACCAGGATTAGTAGAGTGAGAAGTGAAGAGAAGAAATTTCCTTTTCCTTTCTTCACTTAGGCAGATATACTGTTGTATATAAGCTAAGTTCATAGAATTGTAGGTGATATTTAGATTAATGAATAATCTAGGTGATAGGTGGTATATTAATGTAGGTGATATATTTTAGATTAATGAATATCATTAATCTCAGAGAAAGGAGCTCTGATTAATGTTATTTGAGTTGTAACTCATTTAACTTACAACCGTGGTTTTAAGAAAGAATGTGATTGATAGAGAGCAAAAAAAAACAATAAATAATAGATACATTTCAGTGGAGAAAAATGAATTAAACCCACAGTCTCCAATCAGTAGAGAAATACATAGTTAATCTTTGGTAAAAAAAAAATTTCTGGCTGATCAAACAGCGCTTAAGAATATTTTATTTTAATTATTCACTTGTAATTATATATTTGCATATTTATCCAAAATAAAAAATTGCTAATAATTTTAATCTAAGTAATGTTAATTTAAGCGATTAAATATAGCATTTATTATTTATTTTTAACAGTTTTTCTGAAATTAATCTAATTTAATAACGTTCTGCTCAACCTTTTATTTATAATCTGTGTACGGGAAACAAAAAAGGCTTTAAAATATAAATAAATAAATAATTCTTAATTTTACTGCAACCTTTATTAGCTGATGCAACTTAAAATAATATATTCCTCTACATTTCATTATTATTCCTTTAAGGTTGTTGTTTACACCTTCTTTCTATGTTAATGTTAGTTTTCATACAATAACATCGATTACTTTTAGTGGATATTATATTTTGATAACAAGGAACAATTAATGGTTTGTTTTTCCATAATAAAGTATAACTTATCATAATGATACTTGCGATCGTATACGTTATCACGTATGCAAACGCATAAGTGGTAAACTCAGTTTTAATGAATTTTCATTTTTTTGATAGCATACAAAGAAAAAGTATATGTGTACATTGTGTACAAAATCTAACTGGAAAATAAGAAAATATTAAGTGGTTAAAAGACAAAAAAGAAAAGAACGAAAGAAAATGTTCAAAAAGATCGTTCCTCTGGACGGTTCTTTTTTCTTCAAGTATGAACTATTATAACAAAGTCACAAACCCGTTTTTGACGTGGTGTTATTATTAGTACTACTTGAAATGGCAGGTGAATCTAGTCCAGCGAGAAAACTTAAGAAAGTTCATAGTGTCACTAGCAGACCGACTACATCGTTTATCATGAAAACTCGTAAAAAACATTGTGCTGAACCTTTTCGCTTTTTACTTTTCCTGTTTGAAAATTTAGTATTTTCTTGTTGAATTGTGGAATACCATTTTCTTATTTTCTACTATAAATAAAATATTCTTTTTGTGTTTTACTGCTGTCATACTTCAATAACAGATTTTTTTGTATAATATTAAAAAATTAAATAAATAATAGACCAAACAAACCTTATTACTATCAAATAACGTAAAACAATATAAAAATTTTATTTCCAAAATATTAACTACAAGTACAAAGCGGGTATAAATAATATATATTTATCAATAAATATTCAAGAATAATAGCATACATATTTGGATAAAATAGATCCAGTTATGAGAATTGAGTATGTACTTTTTCACGAAATTATCAAAAAGACGTGTTATTTTTTGAGAAAATCCTACTTATTGCTAATTATTTTTTGATCCGATTTATTATATTATCATTTTAATTTTACTTTTTAAATTACTTTCAGCAGTAATTGTCATTAAGTACGGATTTTTAAAAAGTATCCATCCATTAAGAATCTTTCGATCAGGCTGTTTGTATTTCCTATGTATTAAAAAATATAATTTTTACTATTTTGGCTAATTTTTACGCTTTAGTCACTTGCTTTTGTTTCCATTATATATAGATATATTTTTTAAGCATGGCTGCGTTTATATCTTTAAAAGTATCTGATAGTAGATGTTATTATATTTATTCACATCTTATATTTATATATTATATTTTCTTATCTACTTTATTATCTTTTTTTGTTATTAATATTTTAAATCTTATTAGTAATTAAGTATATTTTTTTTTTTTTTTTATAAAACGTTATAAATAATTTAATATTTTTTCTTAAATTGTTTTATTTTTAATAAAAAATGTTTAATAATTAATTTATTTTTTTTCTTTAAATATTTTTTATGTATAGTCCACTCAAAAATTGAAGTCATCAGCGACTAATCAATGTAGTTTAACTGTGCTTGTAAATATGTTGTAGTCTTGAGCAAATTCAGATTGACCATTCCTTAAACGTATGGTTAAATCATATGATAAAAATCACCGAAAAATACTGATATCCTCGATCTAACATTTAAATCCGAATAAATCAACTAGCTATATTAGGTTTTTAACTTTTGAATTTATTTTAATTTTACTATATTTTAAATATTTAATTTTATAATTATTTTTTGTTTTTGTTTTTTTTCTATCTAATTTTGAACATAGTTTTGGTTTTAATTTTACGTTTTTAATTTCCATTTCTTTGACGATAATATTTTCTTTTTCTTTTGTTGAAAAATAAATTTTCTTTAATATCATTTGGTTTTCTTTTGTTTTTTTTTTTCTAATTATTATTTTTTCAAGAAATAATATTTTAGGAATTTATATTACAAATGTAAAATTATGTTACATAACTTCAAATTTTACTTACAGCTAAAATTATATTACCTTTCATTTTATTTTTTTCACTGTTAAGTGTTGATGAATAAATTTTTTTTTTTAAATATATGTTACATTCAATACAATTTTTTTATCAGCAAATAATATTTTTTTTTTAATTTCATAAATTTTTAGTTTCTATTACCTTTACTCCCCTCCTAAATTTAATTTACGGTCAAACGTTTCAATCTTCAACAAAATTATTTAAAGAGTCTATTCTAACAAACGACTTATTTTACGGTGGTAAATTTATTTCGCAGTACAGCCTCCATCGTAGCGTACAAATATATTCAATCCTTCTTATAATGGTTATAAATTAGAAGAGTATTTTTAGTTTGAGTAATAGTTGATAAGTAATAATGATGGAATTTCCGCGTCTTTCTGAAAACCAAGAAAAACCTTTAAAAATGTAACCAGTGTTTGTAGAAGTAAACTGTATTATGCTATCACGTAACTGTATAATTATGCTATCACGAAAAATTAAGTATAGGACATACCACTCTAATTATTCATTGTCCTTTAAGTATTTGTAAGTAATTTATTTAACATTAAAAATTATTTCATTATTATTTACCAATTTAACACTTACAGTTTGATTTAGTTAAGCATTTTTTTTCTCACTCAAAAATATGAGCTTAATTCATAATTCCATCCCTGCTGCTGATTACTTTTTTTTGTCCCCTCTGGGTCGGACCTCCAATTAAGTATGGCACAACCCGGAGGAGAACGACTCACTATGGTGGGATGCTACAGTGGGAAACAGGAGCAGAAAAGGGTTCTCAAACTTTATCAATTCTCAAACAAATTTGGACTACTTTGATCTCTTTGAGATCAGACTACTACTTTTTTTTTTCTTCTTCTCCTTCTCGTGGTTTGGGATTGGATCTTGCTTGTAACCGACATCCAGCCCCCAGAGTCGGAGATATGTGGAGTCCCCAGTCGGTCATCAGAACGGCACCTCGGCATGCCGCACCTCCCGAATGGGGCTGTCCCACCCTCTCCCCGGGGGCCGCATCAGTGTCCCCGCTGCCTGTCCAATTGCTCCTTGCTTCTGATCATTTTAACTACCGCGCATTCAACTTCCCTCCAGGCCTCTCTTGAGGACAGCATGTAGTGTACCATGGTGTTCAGTGAAAGCCTTTCAATTTCTGTTGTCCTCCTCAGAGCATCCCATCTTGGACAATGGAAAATCATGTTCTCAGGTGTATCATGATCCTCATAATAAAGGCAAGAGGCTTACTCCCTCAACCTGAATCTGTGAAGGTATGAATTGAAGTTGCTGCTGATTACTTAGAAGATTTTAATTAAAAGTAATAATGTATTCAAAAAATACTGTAACTGTTCAAAGTTTAAAAATTAGAACGATACGAATTTAAAATACATTCTATTTACATTGTATCGCAAGGCTACATTGCTCCATTTACAGTTCTCAATACCATTGTAATTTTAATTATGCAATAGTAATGAAAAAGCGTATCATCATTGTTAAGACTAGAAAAGCCAATTACATAAAATAAATATTTTTGATTAAATAACTCAAATAGATTTTATCTCTATAAAGTTTAAAAAAAATCAGTTCTTTTACATAACGACTCATCCATTTTACACCGATTTTTTTTTTTTTTAAATCAGTTAAATTATTTACTTGAATTATATCAAACTGAATTAGAAAGGAATGATCTGCCTTCGTATATGAGGCTATTTAAGCGAATTCTTAAAGGATAAAGTAGGTATAAGCTACTGGCTATGAAATTTATCGATTTGAATGCTTCATTTCTATTTTACTTTCTCTGTAACAAAAAAAAAAAAAAAAAACCAAAATTATCACTACTTGTAACGAAATGCAATACTAATCTGTTTGAATGCAGAATACAGAGGAATAATGCCTTTGCTATGAAATGAACGTGTTATGTTCGTCAACATTTTATCTCATTCAGGATAACAGTACTACGTATATAGTCTTTTGGTATTAATTGGATCAGTAATACAGGGCTGCAAGTAAGTAACTATTCCTTTTTATTTACCTTTATTTTTTTTGTTCACCTTATATTAAGAGACCTGTTTTTCTACTAATAGTTTCTATTCTTGTTTTAATTTTTTATTAACAAGATAAAATTTTTGTTAAAATTTCTTTTTATGTATTGTAGTTAAATAATGCAATAAATAGTTAATACTTAAATAATTGCAGTTAAATAATGGGATTACTCCATTATTTAATTGCAATAATAATTTTTTTTACTCCATACTTGATCTGGTTGATGAACCGTTATGATGATCCGGTTTGTTAAAAATGACACTTCTTATAATTACTTTTGTTTTATTTTCAATTATTCAAATTTGTGAATCCTCCCCTTTTTTATTTTTCTATGGTTGTTTAAACTTTATGTTTCATTTATTCTACTATTTAAAATTAATTTTTTATTTCTTTTGTTCTATTTATGTAACCGATTTGATTAATTGTATGAAGACATTTAATTATATTCAAAGGCAGTATCAAATATTATGTTTTTTCATAGTTATTAGTATTTATTCATAGTATTTACTTGTATTTATCAAATTAATTGTTTTTGTATTCATTGAGGATTATCAATGGATGATCTTCTTTCAAGGGATAGTCCATCATACGACTTACTTGTAGCTTCAATATAAAAGTTGATTGTAAATAAAGATTACATTTTTACATTAGTTTTCAATTTTCGTTGGCTTATTACTCTTTAATTACTAAATATTTAGGCGGTAACGGTGGCCGTTCCACCCATCCTCTCTGATAAGCTGTTGGCTGACGGTTAGTTGCGCATAGTATGTATGGCCTGCAGGGTGGTGCGGCGATCCCTGGAAGATTGCTATTTCCACTGCTGGCATCCAGGGTATCAGGCGAAATCATGTGATGGCCCGGAACCGGAGCGGCCACTATTTTAATTGTGGGAAGGCTGGTCATGTCAAGAAGGATTGTTGCCAAGAGGCTAGGTGTCCTTCTCCTTCCTGTAATACGCATGGAATTCTCCCAGAGGACGGGATTGTAAGATTATCCATGCAATTGAACTCAGACACTCGACGAGTCCGGGGTGGAACAGCCTCACCTTCGATTATCAGGCGGGGACTCCTCCATGAACAGGTGGGGGAGGAGAAGTAAAGTCCGAAGTCCCGGTTGGGGATCCCTTTGGAGGTTCCTCATTTGAGGCAAGGCACCGGAAGACTGTAGTCCCAGTGAGGATCATCTTAGGGGTCCCTGGTTAAGACCAGGCACTGTAAGACCGTAATCTCGGTAAGGGGACTCCTTTTTAGAGTTCCCTTATTAGAGGCATGGCACAAAATATCGAGTTCCGGCTGTTAGGAGGGCCTTGGGAATGTCATAGCCGGGTCCAGGGTTGCTGCCCAGGCAGTTTGAGGCGATGGCACCTACTGGAGCTGTGTTTATACTTAAATGTGAATCCGGCTCTAGAAGGCGAGGCAAAAGAAAGGAAAGAAAAAAGTTACTAAATAATTATATCTAATAAATTTGCGTTATTTATTGTTAGTTTACTATTACTGTGATTAACATCGCTTTTTTTTTAAATACCATCTAATTCGATAAATGAAATTTTCCACTTCTCACAAATTCAGTAAATAAATAAATTAAATACTCATAATAATAATAATAACACACGTGTCATTAGTCAATTAATAAACTATAGGAAATGCATGAATTGTCAGATATAAGTTAATTACTACTGCATAATAAAAACAACATAAATTTACCAAGTAATATAAATTTACAGTTCACTAGTAATTAGAACTATATAAATTGATCACGCATTAAATATTCAGTAATTATAACAACTACAGAGTTATTTTACCCTCATTAACATCTCAGTCCGATGGTGATATTCTTCTAGGAAATGAAGATTATACAATATTTTTTTTTTTTTTTAAATAATAGTGTTGAATTTTAGAGATATTCAAATAGTTGCAGAAAAACCTAATGCCTTTCGTTTTAACTATAATTGTTTTTAACTATAAAATAATTTACAATGTCTAATAGTTTCAATGTAGGATTAATAATCCTTTTATTACGCAAGAAACACTTTTATTACTCAATCAACCTTAGAATCGCAAACTATAGTAGTATATGTCTTAACTATATTTCATCTGAAATAAACCTACAGTAAATATACCATAACGTAAGTAAATATCATTAAGATGAACAAATAAAAGAAATTAAATAAAAGAGATCTACTTTTTTACATTTCTATTTTTAGCTATGTATGCTTCTCTAAGGGGAAAATATATAGAACGGTAAAAAAAAAACCTTAAAAAATTGAACTTTTTTTATCTTAAGGAGACTTTTTTAAAAATTTAATCAAAAATTAAATAAATTATAAATAATCTGCAAAAAATTTTTTATTCAAATTCTTCCAAGTCAGAAAAAAATCTATTTTTATCAGACGGACTACTTTTTTTACGTACGTCTGTATATTGGCCTGAATTTGGTCTTATAATACCAGACTCCCGTCAACCGATTTACTTCAAACTTGGTATACAGGTACTACCTTCGGGTGAAAAGAATGTATTAAAATTTTGCAAAAATTGGATAAAGGGATAAAGATGTTTTGCCCGAAATAAAATTTCAAATTTTTAGTACAGCACTTTAAAAATATATTTTCTTAAAAAGTTTTTTTTTAATCAAGGTATCAAATTACCAAAAGTGTGTATTTAATATTTAAAAAAAAAAAAAATTATACTAAATATATTCACTCCGCAAAAAAAATAATTTATATATGTAACCCTCTCCTGATGGGACACTCCCAAACTTAAAAAAAAAATTCTTTTAGATTTTGATTTTAATTTATTTAAAATCAATTTTTGGTTAATATTTTTACCATCGCCTCCTGATGTATGAGCTCCAAATTAAAAAAAAAAATCAAAAACATATCTTTCGACATTGTTAACAAAAAATAAACCAGTTCACCCGAATTTATTTTTTGTTATCCAATACATTGCTGGCGTTAATTGTAAAATTCATTAAATAAATTGAATAAAACTTGACCGGCGTAGACTGGAAAGTTATGCAATTCACGCCGGTTTTTTTTTTTCATGTGTGTTTCCATTGTAATTCAAAGAACTAAAGTTAATAAACGCTTTTAAAATACTAGAGAATAAATTAAAAAAAAAAAATAAACAAATAGAATTAGAATAATTCTATTTAATAAAACTATTTTAATAAAACCTCAAAACCTTGCATGAGAATATTTAAAATAAATTTCTGTAATGAATGAAAAATTTAAAAAAGATCCAAATTTGAATCCTGGGACTTTCCGAATCATGGAGTCCGGTTTCTTTTTAATTATATCATTCAGTACTTATCAAATTAATTTTCAGTTACTATTCGTCTATATTTACCTATTTATGAAATATTCTATACTTTATATCATATTGTATCTATTTTTTTCTCGGTTTTTTTTTTTTTTTTTTTCATATAACTTATGTAGCTCATACATTCAATTATGTAAAATTGTTCATCTACTCATGAACAAAATAATTTTTAAAAAAATAAGTTTTGATATTTAGGCTTATATGTATGTATCTTTTTCGCGCTGTAATTTAAATTTCGGAACATAAAAAATAAATAAACGTTTTGGTAAAGAAAAAACAATAACGTTATAAAAGAAATTCAAAAGAAACAAAAAAACAGGAAGTTAAAAGGAATCATTTACGATACGGGTCAGCTGTTTCCCTTTTTATTACTGAACTCGGAAATAAAGAAATCAATCATTTACGTACGTACAAAATACTGTTTTTCACTATTTAAATTTTTTTGCTTAGCTTCACTTGAAACACAATGTATTTTCAAATGATTAACACAATAAATAGAATTATAAATTAAATTTTTATTTAGTTTATAGGTGTTAAACTTATCTAATATTAAAATTTATTAGCTTCAAAAAATTAAAAATGTATGTTTATAAATAATATTTTCTGTAAAAAAAAAATATATATATATATTTAGTTAAAAATTATTTACATAATTCTTTGTATTTCTTTCTTTAAACTTCCTCAGATAAATTTTTTACAGATATCTTAAGTTAAACAATCCAACACACTTCAGAAGTCTGGGATTGGATAAAAACTTAAAACGATTTATTCAAGTGACATATGAATGAATATACAGAAGATTCATCAAATTAATAAATCATTATTCAGCAAGCAGTTAGTTTGAAATTTATATGATCTTAACTATCTCGTATTTGACTGGCTTAAATCGGAATAGGTGTCGAATATATTTGTATACTACTAGTAAACTATCCGCTACTAAAGATGATTCTGTTTTCATTAAGTTAAAGTATCTTAAAAAAAATCATATGACGAAAATAAAAAATTATTACGGAAAAAAACAAAAAATTTCGCTTTATTTTAAGGTCATTAATTAAATTACTACTAGCTTAGAAAGAAAAACAGTCGCTGGATTTAGTATAATTATTTTGAAGTTATTGATTTTAAAATATCTATCAAACGAAAAGGAATTGAGATAAACACATTTAAATTTCTAGAATCAATCTTAATTTTCTCCAGATTAATGAAAGTTTTATTCAAACATTGTGATAAAAGATAAAATATGCGATTAAATATGTGTAAAAATTAATTATATTTTTGTTTGTATAAAAGTAAATGCCTTGGCTACTAAAGAGAAAATTACAACAATTTTTATAAACGCTGTGTATCAATTAAATTTCAGCAGATATTTTATACTGCATATCATAATCATTATTAATCTTACAGATTTAATTAATTATTAAACAAATGATTTAAATATTTAAAATCAGTTATCGAAAATACAATTAATTTTAAAATAAATGACAATTTCCTAATATAGGAAAACTACAAAAATTATCTAAATATTTAACTTATCTATAATAGTACAATCATTTGATGTAGTGATGTATGTTACTTTTATTTATTTCAAGAAATAGAGTTTAGTTAACCGAACAGCGGTTTTACTTTCCTGGCATCATAGTTCTAGAGTTGTTTAATCAGTCAAAAAATGGGGTATGGGTTTTTGTGCATTTCTTCACATTTAATGATCCAGGAAGCCCAAACAATAAAGTGAAAGTAATTTCGACCTTACGTATGTACGTGTGTGGACGTTTTTGAAGCTTCATAATTTTTGACTGGATGAACAGTTTTTGATGAAATTATGTACAGAGATTCGTTTATATGAGGCAATTTGTTGGTAAAATTTTATTTTAACATCTCTAGATGGGGGGGGCTCAATTTTTTTCAACATTTTACAAACATAACCCTATTATTAAATTCAGAATATGCATGAATGCTTACCGTACAACTGTATAAATAATTTGCCCCAAAATTCCCCCTTTCGCAAAAATTTGAAAGAAAGTTATTTTTTTTAATTTGTTGCATATTTTTTAATTTTTTAAATATTTGTTTATTTATTTTATTGAATATTTTTTTTTTTTTTTTCCTAGGTATAGTATACTGGTGCAAGCAACAAATAAAATACTTAAGAAGCAATATTGGGGGTGGAGGAACCGATCAAAATTTAAAAATATCGATTTTTTTTTAAATTAATTTCTTATAACTTCTTTTGGTTCGTTTAAATGTTTAATATGATTAGAAGTTTAAAAAAAAAACTTTAAATCATAATGTTACACTAAGATTTCATCATAATTCACCACCTAAAAATAAATCTTAGGTAATTTTTATTGGTTGAAAATTTTATGTGAAATTTTCTAATTTCTTTCATTTAACATAGTAAATATGGGAAAATCAAAAGCATTTCTTAGAATATGATTTTGGTGGTAAGGATGCAGAAAAAAGTAAAAAAATACCAATTGTTTTAAACATTTTTTTGGTTTATTTCAACATATAATGATAATTTTATAATAAAACTTCATCATAAATTATCCTCACCCAAAAAAGAAATCTTAAGTAACATTTTCCATAAATCATTATTTTTGCTAGGAAAGGATTACAACTTTTTTGTCAGCTTTTTTATAAAGTAGCAATTTTTTTTTTTATAAATTAAATAAGTATTTTTTTACGTACAATGCAATTTAAAAATAATAAATAATTATTTTTTTAAAATAAATAATTTAAAAATTAAATTATTTTAATTTTAATATATATAAATATTTTTATATTTAGTCAATAATTTTATTTAATAAAAAAACATGAGAAATATTTACACCGTAAATTTATCAATTACCTTACAATTTTCGCTATAAAAAAAGATTGAATACTTATCTACATTCTAAGTGTTTTTATAATTAAGTTTTGTTAAAAGACTCCCATAAGAAATCCGGCCAAGTACAATTTTAATATAACCTTAAGTCTTCGCAAAGTCATATGATAATTTACCCAATGGAAACTGTATATTACAAATAATATAATAGTTTATATTTCTAACTTAACTATACAACTCTTTATAATCCAGCCTGAATTTAAACCCGGGACATTCGGTTTAGCAAGAAAATACCCAATGCTCGTACAACCGAGGCGGTCACTAGTTAATTTAATATTTTTCAATCGATGTGAAACTCTTTCATATCGAAAGAATGTTGTGACAAACTTTTTATCTCATCCAGTTATTGTCTTTTAAATTCTTAATTATGCATTTCCGTGAATTATTAAGTCATTTTTTTTCCTTTCCATTCCATTAAAAATTAAATTAAGAGTAATAAATGAAAATAGCTCAATTGATTTTTTGTGAAAATAGTTTCAGGTTCCAGGAAAAGTTTTATTTTTTCGTACGATTATTTTCCTTTAAAAGATATAGCAGTGTAAAATAAGAATCAGTTTACTGGATTTATATAATAATTTTAGTGTAATTTACATCAATGGCTGACATAACTGTTTTTAAGTGCTCCACATTTAAGAGAAACTTATTTGTTCTCCAGTAGCCTTTTTTTTTTTAATGATATAATTGAATAGCGTACAAAATTGTGCATTGAAATAATATTTGATTTTATTAATACTATTATTAAAAAGTAAATTATTCTATGAGCATACCTTTCAAGCGTACTTCATTTTTTAAATCTATTTCCAACACACTACTTTAATTTATTTTAAATTTAGTTTTACGGTACATTAAATAATATATTTTCACTATCTTTTTCTTTCGTTCGTTTAACTTCAGTATTGAAATAATATTTAATATTGTAATAATTTTGATATCGCATTCTAATAATATTTACTTTCATTCAGATTCATTTTAATAGGATATTTTTTGTTAATGTATTATTTTATATATAATTTTTTCTTAGTAGTATCACCATTATGCATTCTCAACATTATGACATGTTTATTTTTATTTTCCCGTCTAAATAGCGCTAATACTCCAGAAGGAAAAGTACTGAAATCGGACGAATTTGTGCATATACGGTTTTCACCGCATCTTGACGTTTTGATACCTAAGGAACGCAAAAAACCATTAAAACGGATGGAAATTTTCCGGATGTTTAGCTTTGTATATACGTGTGTTCAATGTTAGCCTTTAAATCATCTTACATCTCCAGAATTACTGACCAATTTTGACCAAACTTGGTCAGATTACTTTCATATAAGGGACATTGATGCCAATAAATTTTCAACTTTAAAAGTCAAGGGATTGAGGCTGAAGAGCATGATCACCCTTATTATTAGAGATTTCACCTAAGTAAGGTCATATTTTTCTTAGGCACATTGTTAATAATTAAAAAGTAACAATATCTGTAAAAACTGGGTTTGCAAAATCGCACCCCGTATCCCAAAAATGTGGTTGTAACCGTCTGCTATGTTTTGACGTCACAGGTGAGCGATAGAATTAAATAAATGAATAAGTAAATTTAATGTTTAAAATAGTAACTCGATCTGGATGGGTCTCGAATTCGATCCTCCGGTTGATCCGTTCCTGATGCAAGTATGTTCTATGTATGTACATGTAAACATGTTCTATGTAAGTCGTGAAATTACATTATTTTAGTTAGTACCGACTGTCACCGCTAGTACCGCCACACCCGTGCAAATTAAATATGGTATAATGGTAAAGCGAACGCGCGCACGCTTTAGTTGTATCATTGAATTGATAAACTAAAAAAATATTTTATTTAAATAAATGATAAATATTTTTAATTAAGTTGTGTTTATAAGCCGTGAATCAGAAACAACCCACAGAGTTGTAGGACATTCCCTGAACGTGGCTTTAGCCGCAATGACGGGAACGTTCTACATCAATGATGTCAACTTTTTTTTTTATATTCTTTTATTTTTAAATTAATTATAAATATCAATAAACATCCTTTATTAAATAATTATTTTTTATTTCTGGCAATAAGAAACAAATAAATATTTTCCAAGCCATTAAATTGTTTGTAGTATGTACACGTTTACTAACTTAGTGCATTATATAACTATGTTGCAGTTAGAAACGTATTGACCTTGGTTCTCAGCGGGAAACTGTATCGACGCTATACAATGCCAAAAATAACTCGGTTTTTATTCAAATAAATGTAGTTTAATAGTGTTGGTATTGAGTATATTCATGGAAGACAGCAATTGGGTGATGAATAAATTCGGGAAACGAATTATTTTCTAATCCTGTTTATTTTCTTTATTTTATGTTCTTTTTATTATTTTTTTTTTTTTTGCTGAGGTACAATTTTAGACAAAAATAAAACAGTTTTGCAGAGCAATCAGTTTTTATTTCAAAGGAAAGAAACTAAAAACTATAGAAATTCAAGCAAATTTATGAGAAGTTTGATGACTTAGAAAGGAAGCTATTTTGCGAGAATTCAAATTTTAGAATCAAAATATGAATGAGAAAGGAAAGGGTTAAGTACAATAAATGGATTTCAATGAGTCAAAGAAGTTTGACAAAGGTTTCGTTTGAAGTATAATATTGTACAGATTGGATAATTAGAATATAAAGACATTTAAGCAGTCTACATGAAAAGCTTCGAAATATAGTTATAAGAATGTAAAGTGAACAGTATGAATGAAGAATAAAAAGGATTTCAAAAGAGCGAGAGAGATAAGGAACATCACAGGGGTAATATAAAATAGATGAAAATGTTGTCTACTATTTTTTCGTAATAACTGTAATAGAAGATGAATATTAAGAAAAAATGAAAGATAAAAGAGGAAGAAGAAAAAGGTTTGGAATGTTAAGAACTCAAAAAGAAATTAAGGAAAACGTTCAAAATTAAGAAAAATGAAGAATGTGCTGTTTGATATCTATCACAAAGAGACTGTTAAAACAAAGTGAATATATAAATTGTTTAATGATTAGGTTTTGTTTATAGACATAAGTAAATAAAAAAAAATATCTTAAAAATAAACAAAAAAAATTTCTTCCTTTTGTATCATGCAAAAAAAAACGAAATGAAACAAGTTAATTTAGTTAATCACTGTATATGTCTTGTAAAAATTCACAAGGTTAATTTAATAACCAGTTGTTAATATTATATTTCATATAGCGTTAAGCTACTGAACAACATAAATAGAAAATAATTTTAATTCCAGTTCATATAAATTACAATTTTGTTTTATTGAGTTATCCTGCATCCCTTTTTGTTTGTTTCTAATTTCCAAACCTCAATACCTTTACTTTCTCTGACACCTGTTTCATAAATTCCAATCTTTATTTTCCTCCACATTCTGATCCGCCTAAGGTTGAAACCACTTGTGATGATTCCGGTCGCCACACCACCTCTCCTCCTTTTCTAGTCCTGAAGGGGATTACCGGAGGTCATCTTATTTACCCTCTAACTTTGATTACAAATTCCAATCATCAGTTAAGCCTCCGTCAGGATGCCACTTCAGGAAACGCCTCAGTAGATATTTCAATCGGTGTTTTAAATCAAATTTTCTATTCAAAGCAAAGTTGTAGGCTTCTACAAATTTTAACTTTGCTGTAGGCATATTCCAAACATTTCGTTCACGTACTCTAATTTGTAGCCTTCTCAACTATCTAACCGTTTCGCGGAAGCCTACGCCTAGTCCATACACTGAAGACAAAGAATGATTTTTCATTAAATAGACCTCAAAGTTAGATTGCAGTAACAAGTATATAAGTGAATTTGAGCCCACTATAAATATCTAAGATTCTATTTCCATACTTAAATTGTTGATCGCAACAACAGTTTTCTCCTATGAATATCCCACATACATTTTAAATTCATCAAGACGCCTTTAACCCTTTGCCAAAAAATTTACTAAACCTGTTGTTTTATGACCCGTTAGTATAGCTCAAATCTTTATAAAATTGCACCATAAACTTCTCTCCTTTTTATTCATTTTAAAACTTCTTAATTTAGTATTTTATCAAGACAATTAACTTTAAAGATTCTCCTCTAACATTACCAATTTCAAATGCTTCTCTACTCTTTTCCTTACTGTTTTTCCTATTTACCATATTTCTTTGTTATAAAGCTGTACACAAATATTTTAAAGAATTTTTACTTTCCTGTCTAGTGATATAACAGAGCTACAGCTGTAGAAGGTAAAAGAATTGTAATCAGTCCAATTTTGACAATGTGGTTTTCATCGGATTTCTATGTTTTGATACCTAAGGAACCCAAAAAACCAGATTGAAATTTTCCCGATCTTCGTATGTACGTTTGTGTTTTCGGGTTGCTAAATCATCTTTTATCTACAGAACTACTCGACCGATTTTGACCAAAATTTGCCAGATTACTCTTATATATGGGGCTTTGATGTCATTAAATTTTCAACTTAAGGATCAAGAGAGTAAGGCTGTACAGCAAGGTTACCCTAAGTATCTCAAGATTTCGTCTAATTAAGGTCTTATTTTTCTTAGGCAGATTTGTTAATAATTAAAATGTGATAATATTTGTAAAAATACTTTTTTCCAAATTGTTGCACCCCGACCCAAAAAAAAAAAATTCTCTTTAAACTAAGTGGCTAAGTGGGTATACTGTGTCAATAGTACCCCCTGTCGCCCCAAGGAGCACTTTTGGAGCCCTGACGTACGAAATTAAGTTGTGAATGTGAACCGCGTGACGGATCCTATAATTGTTGTCAGCTTTTTTTAATTAATTTCTGTTTTTTTAATCTCTGTTATATACTAACTTATTGCTTTTCCGCATAAAAACTCTGCCCGCTTATATCAGTATGCTTTTAGACTATACCGACTTTATCTATCTTTGTCAATTTTAATATCATTAATAACAAAAGTCTTTAACTTATGTTGCATTATGTTTACTTGTCCTAATAATTAATTCATCACATTTTCTTTCTTACTTTTATAATACTTATTTACTTTTTATTACTTTTATTTACTCTTAAATTAAATCTGTTTTCTAGAAAAAAGATAGGTTTTAATTAAGTAGATCAATCACGTACTGGTTTTAACACGAGATACTAAGAATACTAACATAGAAATCTTGGTAGTTACTTTTGGAAACCTTGCTTACGGAAACCGTAGCCTTGCTTACGGAACCTAAGCAAGGTTCCGTAAAATTAATTTATTCAAGAAAAAAATTATAAATAAAATAACTTATTTAATGACTCATAGTAATATTTTAATAACAACGATAATTGTAATTAAAACCTTTAACTTTACTTTTTTCAATAAATAATTATTTTTCAGGGATTGTGAAATTTAAATCTTGAAAGAAAATAACGGAAAAAATTTTAATTCTTCAATTTATAATCATTTTTTTTTTATTAAAAATTTTCATTTTTAAATAGACAGAACGCTTAAAGATATTTTTTAAAGATTGTCAATTGTCCTCAGGTTTTTCCAAACTCATAACTTCATCGCAAGAAGTCACTAAGTCCGTTGATGGCATGTAATTTTTAATTAAACACCGGCCTTAATAACAAAAGATGAAATTTACCGTTAACAATTTTAAATTCTTGCATGTTATTTTACTTCTTTTTTTTTTTTAGCTATATTACTATTCTGATTTTTTTCCTAGAGTTATTTTACAGCAATCTTAAAGACCAATAAGTAATTTTCGTCATAAGTATAAGTTAAAAAGCACAATTAAAATTGTTTAGTTTTAATAAGTTAAAAATAATTATATATATATATTGCAAAGATCAATTATAATTTTTTTTTTTTAAATTGTAGGTCATGAAAATACTCAAAAACTGAATTTTAAGCATTAGCATCCTCTAAGGAAGATATGAAAATTATTAAGATATTCTACATGTAATTTCAGTATTAATTTAAATAGATGTTGATTTTATTAACAAAGAATAACTAAGGTCTAAGTTATTATTTCGTTCGTTAGTTTTACTTAGTTAATCCGCAGAATATTCCACACATATACATACATTTCAGTTATTTTTATAACGTCATTAAGAGACAGTAAGTAAAAGAGAAGAATTAATTATAATAATGCTAACATAGAAGGATCGTAGTAGGTGCAAAGTATAGGGAAAAATAAAAGATAGAAAAGAATAAAAATTGTATACCGACGTCTAAAAGGAAATGTGATCTATTAGGAACTCAAAGGTTTAACTGTAAATCAAAGAAAATAGTAACAAACACGGTTGAAAGGCATGATCTCAGATAACCAAGAGATGATGATCATGAAAGTAAAAATTTTTTAAAAATTTACGGTAGAAAGTTAATTTCTGTGTTAATGAACAGTTTTACTCTCAGCGAGTAAAATTATGCAGTCATTAATAAAGTTTTAATGTTTAATGTAATAAATCTAGCCGTTCTTTCGTGTTTCTAAAAATATATACATTCGTAAATATATATACATAAATATATATATCTTCAGAACAACGTATTTTAGAAGGTTGTTGAACAACTTTATACATTACAAAATCGTATATTTATTCAACAATAGTGAAGGAAAACTACTACACGTTCAGATTACGAAATTATAAAATTTAGTCATATGTAGAAGAAAAGGATGTATGCACGCGCATACACGTGCTATATTTTACGACTGGCTTACCCCATCCCTTTCTTTTATAAAAGAGGGTTAGTGGGGTTAGCTCCTATATAACCCCGTATCCTTTCAACTACGTTTAGGGTGCTGCAACCGCGAGAGCGCAATAGTGGTCCGTCCAACTGCAGTGCCCGAACGAACAAAAGGCAAAAGTTCAGGGTCGTAATTTCAACACTAACTAAAAATTTATAGGATTTGACGCAATTCTGCTAATAAAATCTTTTTATTATTATTATTTTCTTTTCTGTTTTGTTATTACTACGAATCAGTATCCCTTTTTGATTAAAAAGAACAAACGTTATACGTTAAGTTCACGTAATACGTAGGAGCTACGTACGAAACAAAAATACTTTCATATACATTTATATGTATACGGTCTGCAAAAACACGCGAACAAATACATGAGGGAAAAAAATAAAATGAAAGGAACTTATGTTTCAACAAGTTTACTGCGCTATATTTACTTCCTTACATTCATATTTTACACACGGAACAGCTATGAATTACAAAATCAAATGTTCCAAATCAAATTTTTTGATTTTGTATTTATCATAGAATTATACAAAAAATATACTTAATTGAGTTATCAATAAATTAATTTAGTAGAAACATAAATTAAATTAATCAATTAATTTAAGTTAATGAATTAAATTGTTTTTATTTATATTTTTATTACATTTAATTTATTGAGAAACCATCTGCAAAGAAATAAATACGAAGAGAGAAAATCGGCGTTTAGTAATCTTTTGTTGAAAAAAGATTTTTATGTATTACGGTTTATAAAAGATAAATACAGATTTATTAAAAGTTTATATAATATGAATACGCTTTATTCATATATTAATTATTTTTTAATTTTTATTTAACTAATTATTTTTAATATTCTGCATATTTTAAACATCATCCAAATTGCTTTTACATTCCTTTGTGTTTTTTAAAATTATAATTATATATAAAAAAAATGAATTAGAAAATAATTTATACATATCTTTTACCACAAACTTAGAAACAATTTCTCATTTAGTAGGAAATATATAGTGCGTTGTACCTCGTCAGAAAGGACATATTAATTTGTTACTTCACAGTATGTCAAAGGACATCTCATAGTTGTGTCATATATGAACATCTGAGACAGTAGGAGGGGTGTACTCGTAACTTTCCAGTACCAGAACGTTTGATTTTGTGTTATAGCACACCGTAAGATATTGTTCACATTCACAGGCGGCTTTCTACTTGACATTGTTATTAAATTTCGTTTTTCATGATAAAAAGTTGTTTAATGAGTCTCTAAGAATCGAGAGTATATTGGAGTCAGATTTTTGCTTTTATATTTGTTTGTTTCTATTTTTATTTAATTATTTTAGATAATTATTTTTTCTTATATTGAATACTACCATTTAGTAGTTTTATAATTTATAAATAATAATTTTTAATAAACATTTCTAATTTTGATAATTTAAAAAAAAAAAAGAAGCAAACATACAAAACCTTACAATTAAGAAGTTTATGTCGAAATTATTAACAGATCACAGTTAAATAACTGTACAACTCGGCTAATTTAGATTCTGCTTTAATTCGATGGTAGTAAAGGATTATAGAACCAAAATAATTTTTTTCAAAATGTTTACATTTTCTTAAGATATTAATAAAATATAATTTTTTTCCTTCTTTTTTGTTATTTATATTTTGATGAAAATCTACACATAATTTTTTATACTACTAACCATAAATAAATAATATCGAATCTACAATTTTAGTTTAAATCAATACTTAAAATCGAATAGAGATAAAATTATCTAACAAAATATTTTTTCCAGAATTTTATCAAACGAGACTCCTCTTATGAATCCCTACCTCTTATGAATTTACGCTACAAACAACATTTTGCAAAGAGGGTTTACGGTTTCTATCACCTGTCCTAAATCGTTGAAATACTTAGTTTTATTAAGTTCCGTAACTATTTTCTATATGCCGCTGATCGCTCCAGTAAATAACATTACTTTTCGCAATTAAAAGGTTTTATTCTTTTTACCTACCTTTCATTTTTACATTTAATCTACATTTTTTTATTGATTATGAATAAAAAGTTGTGAACAACTTAGTATCATTATATTTTGGTATTAAATATTTGATGAAATATGTTTCAGAATTATTTTTTGCAGCAACCAAAACGAACTTTCTAAAGCTTAAAAAGACATTTAATACTTAAATACCATCCTTGTACTAAAAAATGGAACTGACCCTAAATTTTGATTACGTTTATTTTTTGAATTTAAAGCTAGTAGAAAATTTCGGAACATGATAACAATATTATTAGAGCTCTAAACCCTTCTAGGATATGAAGATGAGTTTGAATTACATAACAACCACCATAAGAGAGAGCATAAAAGAGAACCACTGTAATATATTACGTTAGAGTTGTTTTAGTCCATATATTTGTGAATTAAATCCATGTCAATGTATATATTTTAGATATTCTAGCTTGGTAGTTACATTTTTCTTTAAATATAATCAATCCTATCTCTTCTTCCATTTCGTTCAAATGTTTTGACAAAAGTTCTCCGACGTTATTAAGAATGCCGTTATCATTATACCTCTATCGAAAAGTCTTCTTTTTTTTTTCTAAGACACAAATATTAAATATTTAATCTCTTTTAATAAATTTTGTAATTTATGATGTATTTGTTTTAAGGTAGATAATATTCAAATAATATTAATTATTAACAAACACATTTACATTTTTACAATTATTTTCGATTCACATTTTATCCCGTTGGATGAAATACACTGGTAATAGTTTGCAACGGCAAACTATTACCAGTATCACCAGTAATATTATCACCTATTATCACCGGTAATATTATTACCGGTGTAATAATATTACACTAAATTCATATACAAATTAAAGATAACGAAAGTATAGTTTATTAATGTTTTTGTTTTGAACTTAAGTAAATTCATGTTGGATACTATAAACAAAGCCAATCTAACACGTGCCGCAAGTCATTCCAGAAAAAGTTATAGCTTATGGAATTGTAAGCATTACAATTCCATTGTAAGGAATTATAAAGATGGTGGGTCAGGATTACTAGAGTGATGTTATTTCCTTTTGAATTATTTACCGCACTTCTCAGGAATGGTTGACCTGAGATTGTACATGACTACACTTCATTCACATTCATACATATCATTCTTATTCATCCTCTGAAGTTAATACCTTACGGTAGTTCCGAGGGCTAAACAGAAAAAGAGAGAGTTATTTATCGAGTCAAAAATATAGTTACATTGCGCTCCAAGGAATTTATATGTAGTTGATAACCACCCCTAACATCAGGTTGTATAGCATCATTACTATCAGAAAAAGCAAATAAACTATATACCATACCTCTTTTTACGTAATACTTTATTGAAAGCATTCAATGTATGTGATATTATTTACCTCAACACAAATACAATATAAATTATAAAATTTATTCAAAGAAATTAAATTTTTTAAGATTTGTCTCTTAAAAGAAGCTTTTTGATAGAGGTATAAAAGAATTATTCTTAATAACGTCAAAGGACTTTTATTGACATCTGCATAAAGTGGAGGTAGAGATAGGTAAGTATTTTATTTTATTGTATCTCAAGTACTTTATTTACAACAATAAGAGATATTGCGGTGCATACTGTAAAGTAATAAATTATTGTACTTTCTTCTATGTAAAATAATATTTTATTGTATACATTACTTCAAATCAGGAAAGGAATAATGAATTTAAATAAAAATAAATCGGGTAAAAAATAATTCTATTTCAAATTTTTAATTACATCAATAGTTATTATATTATTAACTAAACAAGACTTTAACTGTATGATATATAACACTTGATAACATTTAAGTAAGGTTCACGTATAACAGAAAAGCATTCGCAATATAGGAAGCAGTGTAACTTATAATTGGCGTTTTGATAATGCCGAGTATTCAGTGAAACTTAAGTGAGTCGATTTTATTAGCGGGTGAACGTAATTTAGTAATTCAATTTTAGCAATGAAAGCGGTAAGCGGTTCTAATAATAATAGTTCAATGGAGCTGAAATCTAATGTTATCATTATTTTACATTTTACATTTTCGAATGGAAAATGTAATATACGTAAAATTACTATCGATTATCTTTCATATTATACGCATTAAATACGCACAAATAACTTAACGTATTATGGCTTTTGGCGTTTTTTTTTTATGTTTTCAGCTAAAGTCGTTTCGATGCGTAAATTAATATCGTTATTTTTAAAGCTGTAATAAAGTTACAATATCTATAACTTAGAGTATAATGGTTCAGCTGTTATGTTCTGTTATTTCTCAGTCGGTAGAATATCATTTCACCTTCATGTTAGTGTCGATAAATCTGAAACGATGGAATACGCTTTCAGTTATACAAAATTACAAATCACTAATTCATGTCAGTATAAGTTCTTCAGTATTTCTAAATTATTTCTTTTCTCTATATTAATTTTAATACATTTATAATCATAGTAATATAAAAAATATTAATTCAACATAAACTCTTCAGAACATAAGGACTATCCTTATACATTCTAGATGACTTTACACAATTGGCTATCCACCGTGCCTTAGAATACATCCAACCAGCCTATTACTTCAAATTTTGTAAAGAATTCTCAACATAATATCTATAGACGCTTTAATCTGTAACTGGAGTTGTTATCGAAACCTATTTGACCAGATTTTATGAAACTAAAGTAATTTTTGAATCCAAATTCATTCAGATTTAATTTTTATTAAAGTAATCATCTAAAAAATGGCAGTTTATAGTTCTAAAACTTTATTTTCACTCTATAATATAATCCGCATTATATTGAAGCTATCTAAAAAATATTTTTTAGATAGCTAAAGTTAGTTGGACATATTTCCAACCAAACAAGCATGTAATTTATTATATTTTATAAGTTATTTAATTTTAAAAATATTTTATTATTAGACTTTTTGTACAAGTTCGCAATACAACACAGGTCTTGTTAGACTCACCGACCGGGTAAATAATGATTTTTTTCTTTTTATTGGTCTTCAAAAATACCAAAAAGCAAAAAAAAAAGAAGAAAAATAGTTTCTCCAGAAGGTCGTCATACCTTGAAAAAAAATGTACTTTCTTAGACTTTGATCCCAATTTATAATTTCTTATTTTTTTTATTTTTTCAATTTCTTATTTTCTTAAAAACTTATTGTTTTTTCAACGGTTACTGATAGAAATTAATTTTTTTTTATCTAATTAGTTTTGATATATATATTTTTTAAATTATAATTAATTCTTTGTATTACATAAAATTACGCTGGATATGAGGTTTATTCATCTTTCTAAAATATACAGTATTAGAATTTTCATATGTATAAAAACAGTGAATTCCTAACGAAAGCACGTTTTTGTAAAGTTAGGTATATAGTACTACAAACATCATTGATATAAGGATTAAATTTTTTTTCTTCATAATCAGATTATCTGTTTTCGAAATGTAGAAATTAATATTTTGCATGAAGGCGTTATTATTATACCAACATCAGTATTTTTTAATTACTTCTTCGCTTTACTGAAATAAAATTGATCTTCTTTAATTAAGATTGATGAATTTAAAAAAAAGATTTCTTATTTAATAAAAAATTTAATAGAATTTATATTAATAAATATTTAATAAAATATTTATATAATATAAAATGTAAATAAAATATTTAATAATACTTTGGGTCTGCAATCCATGGCGGCGAACATTTCAAAATGTTTCTTTGTTATAATAGAGGGAGAACCAACATTCGTTCATATCTCAACTCAGAGTTGAGGAAAAATTTTAGGTAAGGCCTTAAGAGGTAAACATTGTCTGAATGTTTTAAGCCATCGTCCGTCTTTGTAGATCAATTGGAGTTATTGAAATTTTGTAATAACTTGATTATATAACGCTGTTATAATAATTATAATGTGTTTTCAGCAGTTTTCTTAGTATTTTATTATATAACAAGGTTGTAATAAGATTATAATTTAAGAAAATATTTAATAAAAATATCAGTCTGTTGGGTCTAAGAGAAAATAAATTTTACATACACAACTTTCCAATCCGAAGCTAAAATTGTTTTACCAATAAACTCATATTTTTTCTAATTATTTTTTAAGAAGAGATTAATACAGTAGAAGTCGCTTATAAGGATAATCAGGCTGTAACGAGCAAGAAGAGACAGACTTATAGGCCATACATTAAGACACTCTGGAATAGTCGCTTTAATACTGGAGGGACAGGTAGATGGGAAAAATTGTGCAGGCAGGCAGGCAACGTTTGGAATATATAAAACAAATTGTTCGGAATGTAGGATGTAGAAGGTGTACCGAAATGAAACGCCTGGCACTAGATACAGAATCTTGGATAGCTAAATCAAACCAGTCAAATGACTTAAGACAAAAATATTTCTGGATTCTAGGAAATTCCATTCTCTCACTATTATAAATTTTATACAGGTGGCATGCGCTGGGAAATTTGAGTAATTCTGAAATCGAATTCAGCTAGTCGGTTCTTAAACGGATTTCTTGCTGCTTTGTGCAGTGAATTCGTTTAACTCCGGCTGAAATCAGTGTTATTTTTTTGTTGTGTTCTGTCTTTTGTGTTGTGTTTTTTGATAAATTTCTATGGCACGTAAGAAATGATTCAAGCGTTAAAAGAAAAATTCTTTAGTTTGCCACAAATTAAAAATTATTGAGGAATTAATAAACGAGCGATCTAATTCTGACGTGTAAAACTAATGAGTTTTATGGGGTTCCCTCAATTAATGGGGTTCCCCCATTGGCAATGGGGGAAGCTAATGGGCTTCCCCCATTGCCTCAACAATTTGGAAGAACCGTAATAAATTACGGATAGCTTTCGAAAAATTAAGTAAAGAATATTTTTCATATTCAGTCTTAGGTAAAGGAGATATAAAGATTATGTAAAAAAAAAAAAAAATGATTTGGACGAAACTTTTATTACGTGGTTCAAAGTGAAAGGAGTGAAAACGTTCTCAAAAATGAACCTATTTTTAAAAATTCAGTCAGAAAAATTTGCTGAACAGCTAGGACACAAAGAGTTTGTTTGAGCGATGGTAGCTGAAAAAATTTGGATTTGAATACTAGATCATGGATACTGGTGTTCTTTGGTGGTTGGGTTTCAATTAACCACACTTCTCAGGAGTGAGATTGTACATGACTACACTTCATTCACATTCATACACATCATACTTATTCCGACCGAATTTTCTGATAGAACTTTTTTCAAAAAAGTTATTTAGATGAGAAAAATTAGATGATAAAAATGAAGCTAGAAGATAAAAAAATTAGCAAACTAAAACTTGTCAGTGCGAAAAGCGTTTAATCTCCTTTTTCTATCGTATTAGGAGTGGAGTTATTACATAATTGCCTATCATACAGCTCAATCAACGGGGACTCGTTTCCCCATAATTTAATAAAACAATTACACTTTTTATTTTAATGCCTTTTTCATTAAATAACGAGAGTTTTTTTTTAATTATATCTATCCACTGAACACATTTTTCTTTTTACTAAAACCTATATTTAAAAACTACTACCACTACTCAAACTGAGCACTTTGCTTAAATTGAATGAATCACTGAAAATATTCAAAATCTTATAGAGTTCACCTGAAAAAACAGCATTATACCTATCTGCACAAAGTGGTTTTTTTTCCACTGATTTTCAATATACATAATTTTAATTGGATAAAAACCATAAAATATGGTTTTAATTAAAACCAAAAAAATATTATTAATTAAAAGAAAAAGATTAAAACAAAATTGAAAGATTGTATCTTGTACCCTCATATACTATAAATAAACTAATTATTTATTATAATATTAGATATGTCCATGAAAAAAGAAACGTTTATTTTAAAAAATATTTCTAATAATATTCAAGCAATTCAACTTAATATATAACATACTTCAAAAGAACAGTCGTTCACGAAATTCTGTTTGTCAAAAAAGGTAACTTATTTTTATGGAAAAAAATATACAATAGTTATATATCAGTAATACTGATCACTCTTTCTAATCAATTTTTAATTTCTTTTTAAGCTGACACACATAAAAATTGACAGAAAGTATTTGTTGTTCTCAATAAACATAAAAAACAAATACTTCAGTGATGTCAAAACTAAGTGAATTGGTAAAAAGTGGCCTAAAAGTTGCAGTCTTTATCTGTGGAACTTTTTTTATCGAGAAAAATCAATAACTAACATATGTTCAGATTTACTTTCTGTAAAACATGACATTTAATAAAATGTCAATCTTCGTCTCCTTTCAATTTTGTTCCTTTGTTTCGATTATAGAATGTTATTATTATTCCACGTCACACAGAGAATCAGTTTTCAATCCGTACCTAAAGAAACAGTTATATTAAATTTTTTTTTATCAATGCCTAACAGTATGTTCCGCTGGTGTAGACTGTTCTCTTCTGAGATAGACTTCTACTTCGGCAGTTTTACCATGCAACTAATCAACAGTAAGCTCTCATATCACTACGTAGTATTACAATTATTGACTATGTACATATATATTTTTTTTAATTTATTCATATTAGCTCCTTTTTTTCTTATCTTTATGAATAATATTGAGAAATCTAATATCGGAAAAGTTTAAATTATATGAACCACCTAGAAAAAATCATTCATTGTATTTCAGCTTATCTTCAATAAGAATAATATTAATAAAAAATATATATATTATATATATATATAATATATATATTATAATATTATATTATTATATAATATATATTATATATAATATAATATATATTATATATATTATATTATTATATAATATATATTATATATTATATATACACTGGTGAATATTTACTTATCTAACTTTTAATTTAATTTTTTTTTTTAGCGTGTGTGAAAATACCATGCCTTACCGGGATTCGAACCCGGGACCTCTAGAACGAAAGGCCGAGACGCTACCACTCGCGCCACGGATGCCGGCTATATTTATTAAACTTAATAAGATTATACATAACAGAGAAATATTCTGATAACGCGGCATTATGTAAAAGAAAAATCTTTATTCTCATTTCGCAAATATTTAAAATTATATAACCTGTTGATAATTTTTACTATGTTATAGATAAAATAGTAACATACTATTATCGAATTATGTACGAGTATCTTTGAACTAAACTTTTTCATACTTATACCAAATAACTAGACATATTTTACATTTTAATTAAAACTAAGCTGAACTAAAAAAAAAAAAAAAATACCTGAATTAAAAAAAAATAATAATACAATATATTCAAACTAAACAATAGTACAATATAAAAATAATAGTTTAATATATTTAAACTGGATTTATCCGCTTAAAACTAAGAAAAAATTTAACCTTTACCGGTTTATAACGTAATACCCTCTTAGGAATTCACCATAAGTACCATTCTCTGGAGATGTTCCTTCCATTCCCCTATAATCTACGCACTGTGCTATTTAACAATTTATATTCACTTTTATGTGTTATTTATGTCTTATACTCTGTTCTATTCGAACTGTTTGAATGAATATTCCCACCGTTCTTAAAAATTCTTTACATTTTTTTACGAATTAAAAACAAAATAAAATAAAGTTGTTATAGCAATTTAATTCAACATATCTCCACAATTTTAATCATTATGGAATCCCTTTTTAATACTGATACTCTTACAAAGTTAATAAAACAACTACAATATCAGTTATTTTAAAAATTCGTAAATATAAAAAGAAAAGAAGGAATACGAGCGGAAATATTATATGTACATATAGTTGAATAAAATTAATGTAACGAATGAATAAAAGAGAAACTGTAATTAAGTTTTCTATTACATTTTGTTCCAGATAATGCTATAGAATTTCGCTGTGTAATTTCAGAATAACAGATATTCTGACTGTAAGTAACGTAAACGAATAATTAACTACATAGAAAAATATGTGTGGTACTAAGTACACATATCAGTACTAATTAAAAATAATCAATCACCAGTCGCAGTCGTGATAAAACGACTTACTATGATGCGCATGTGATCGGATTTCCAATCGGGTGAGAAACTGTGTTAAGGATGGAAACAAAAACCTTTTGGGTGAAGATATGTTAAAATAATAATTAAAAAGTTAATACAAAAAATTAATTCAGCTATTACTTGGAAAAATTAATACAAGTGTAAGAATCTGTTTAATAATAATTAAATTAATGTTATTAAATTATGTGACAAAGCCAATTTTTTTTTTAAAGTTTTGAGTTACTTGATATTAAAAAACTGTTCGATTTCTAAGACCCCGACAAATATAAGTGTTAAAAAATATCATTTTATATTAGCTTAAGCATGGGCAGAAACTGGGCGTGGCCTTCCATGTACCAACAAGAAAAATGTACGTTTAAAAATTAAAATGTCTATAATTCTTGTCTCTGTTTACGGAATCGTTAAAGATAAATCTACACCCATCAAAAGAAAGTTCACTTATAAATTAATTTTTAAAGAAAATTGTTGTAATTTAGAATACGTAGTGGGAAAAAACTAGGATAAAGGAATATTTAACTACTTATAAATACAGAAATTCAGAGAAATTCGCCGTAGCTCACAACAATCTTCGTGCTCAACTGAACACAAAATATAAATTTCTTTTTTTAAAGAAGAAAAACCTTATTATCGGTAATAAATAGAAACTACTGGTAGTTAATTGGGAAACATACTTTAAAACAATCGTGCAGAATCTTCATTACTGAATAATGATAAATAGGGGACTAAATATTTAAGAACATTTTAGAACTTTAAATTTATTAAATTTCTTTTTCATGAACGTTTTCTATCATAAAAAATGAAATAGTTTTCTC
The DNA here is from genome assembly GCA_010016005.3 of Zanna intricata. Classification (NCBI taxonomy): domain Eukaryota; kingdom Metazoa; phylum Arthropoda; class Insecta; order Hemiptera; family Fulgoridae; genus Zanna; species Zanna intricata. The sequence goes on from JAAAKQ030306394.1 coordinate 43,923, forward strand.
TTAAATTTTCTTCAAGGGAGGAGACATTTTTTTTGATTGGTTTAATTTTCCTGAATAAGTTTTTATCTTATCTAACCATATAATGGGTCCTAAAATAAATGGGGATGGGCGGTTTGGATTGGAAGTTTCAATGATTTAGATTGATTATAATCTGACTTTACGTTTTTGGTTGAAATTGTATAAAACGATACTAAATTGTTTTTCATAATTGCTGATATAAATAATCTAGAATATTTTGCTTTTATTTATTTTTATAGATAGTGTACCACGAAGATTACATATACGCTTTGATTTAGTATCATTTACCTATTTCCCCACACATTCTAGTGAAACTTTACAGACCTTTTAACGAAGATTCTTTGAAGGTTCTGTAAAAATGTCAACCTCCTAGGATTTATAGAAACAAAATGACAGTTTTCAAATAAAAACATCAATTTCAGAACCACTTTTTTATTCAGTACAAAATAGTTGGTAAGATGATTAAAAACATATTACGTATTGTTAAACTGCTCTTCAAATTGAATAAAACAAGTTAATAATTATAACCATGACTAATTATCTAACTGTCTTTAATTATTCTAGTTCTAATTATCATTTATTTTTAATCACTTTTAACAGATATTTTGTAATGAGTAATAAATGTGGTTTATCTGAAATTGATATTTTTATTTGAAAGCCGCCATTTTGTTTTTATAAATCCTAGGAGGTTGAAATTTTATCAGAAAATGTTTACAACCTTCTTTAAAAAGTCTGTAAAGTTTTAATAGAATCGGTGGAGTAATGGGCGAATGATGATCCTAAATCAAAAGCGTATACCTCTCTTCGTAAGACACTATATTTTTTCCATCAGTATCTACTGATAATGACTGTTTGACAATCAAAATGCCATCTGGTTTTATATTATAATTTTTCTCTAAATTGATTTTGAGCGCTTTTATCCTTTCCAATTAATTTCACAAACTTTTTAACTGATCATAAAAAAAAAGTCAAACATTAAAGATTTGTACCTTTAATATTATTCATTATTCTTAATTAGCTAGTACCTGGTAGATAGCTTTTTTCAGAAATAAATTTGTTTAAGTTGTACTGACAACTCAAACGTTGGACTTAAAACACTTTTCGCCGAAAATACTCTTTAGCAATAGATTTTAAAATATTTATCCCGTGTACTCTTAATGCTGTGATGTACGAACACATAAAGGTTTATAATTCTCTTTAAACTCCATTGTTAACTAATGATCATTATTGGTCTACAGCAAAATAATTTCTAATTTTATACTTTCATTTCACAAACTCTTTTCTCAATCGGTTTTACTTCCTTGTTCCAAGTAAAGGAAGTATTGTGATCGCGAAAAATTTCGGTTTTCAGATTTCAACTGAAATATCAGTTTTGACCAACCCTGAATCCATTTTGACTAGTTTCGGCGTGAAATCTGTACGTACGCATAACTCAAAAACGATTAGTCGTAGGATGTTGAAATTTTTGATTTAGGACTTTTGTAACATCTAGTTGTTTACCTCCTCTTTTGATTGCAATCGACTGAACCATAAGTGTCAAAAAAAAAAAAAACTAAAATCCCCAAATATCTGGATTTTGTACTTTTTTTAACTGCAGTAATAGCCCTCATAGAGAGCTTTTCAACAATATATCTATCTTAATTATTTTTATTGGTTCCAGAGTTATAGCCAAATAAAGTTTTAATTAATGAAATATTTGGATCTTACAAAAAAAAAAAGGCACATCGGTTCGAATCAAACTTCATCTCCTTTTTTTCTTTTTTTTGAAGTTTTTTTTTTAATTAATTTTTTTAAACTTTTTTTTAAATTTAAATATATTGATTCATTAATAATTATTAACCCGTTGACTTTTAAAAATGTGTTGTGTAATTTAACAGGTATTATTATAAATGTAATAATACATTACATACATTATGTATGTATGTATTATTATTTTTTAATAATAATTTATAAGACTCAAAATTTAAAGAAAAAAAAATTATATTAAGTTACACTTGAAGTATGACAATTAAGTTTAAACATCTCCTTTAGTGTTATTTTCTCCAATTTCATTATGCAAAAAGCATGTGATGGAATATCTTAATAGATTTAGTGTAACAGAATAATGAAACTTCCGATTATTTAATATTAGTTGAAAATTATAATTTAGAATCTTATTGTTTTCGGATTTTCGCACAAAAAAGTTATCTATATCAGATTTTTTGATATAAATGTAATACCAACTGTACTAAACCAGTTCACATCAAATACTAAATACTATAATAAATCAGATAGTATTTATATTAAATTACTTGATTATATTATTGACAGATATATATAAAGAAGTAATAAAAATTATTTTTTTAATTTATTTATCTTTATTTGTCGAGGATTAGATTATTAAATTAATGTGACCGTTAAACATTATAATAAAGCGGATGTATAATTAATACACAACGAATAATATCATTTTTAATTATAAGTTATTTTTCCTTTTTCCCCAATTATTAGATTACGTGGTTATTACAATAATAATAATCTATAACTCTCAAAATTTAAAAAAAAAATTTATATTAAATTACACTTGAAGTATGACAATTAAGTTTATATATCTCCTTCAGTGTTATTTTCTCCAATTTCATTATGAAAAAAGCATGTGATGGAATATCTTAAAAAATTTCTCTAAAGACACATATGAATGAATGTATGCAAAGTAAACCACTGTTTTAATCCCAAGGTTACAATTTAAGATTTCTTATACCCTAGAGAATATTTTCCGACATAGCCTTTTAGTTTAATTAAACCATACGCGAAGTAATATTCTTTATCTGTTAATTAAAACATTTAATTATTTTCAAGATAGAGTTATAATTTCTTTATGGAAGAAAATCTTTAACAACTTGCTTATGATAGAAACAAAATTTATACATTTTTCCAATATAATACCATAATAAGACTACTACATAATTACTTTAAGAATATTCCTATAGTAAACAACATTTGAATACAAAGCTTTAAATGATTTTTTTTTTTTCAGTTAGACTGCTAATTTAATTGAACATGTTTTATTATATCACGCAAATTAGATATCTAATCAGGAATATCCTTCTTTTACCATTTAGCCTCCGAAACCACCATAAAATATTATTTCAAAGGATGAATGAGGATATAAAATGAAGTGTTGTCTTTTACAATCTCAGGTTGACCATTCCTAAGGTGTGTAGTTAATTGAAAGCCAATCACCAAAGAACACTGGTGTCTACCATCTAATATTTAAATCCGTTTAAAAGTAATTGCATTTACTAAGATTTGAACCTTAAAACTCTCGACTTAAAAAACTGATCAGGAATATATAAATTTGTTTATTTAAATTTGTAGATTAATGATTTAATGGGTACGTAACAGATATAGTTGTTTTGTTTTTTTAATTTTTAGGCAAATAGTTTTTTTTAATTAATGGTTTTCAAACCCACCTTTTGTATTGTTATATCACTAGCTATAATTCAGTTTTAGTTTTTATAAGCAAATTTTTAGTTTTTATATAAGCAAACAATAAAAATAAATAAAAACACGAAAATCAATAGACAGTTGATGACAGATCGACTTAATATAAAAAAAAACCTGTAATTTAATTACAAAATGTTAGTTGTTCCTATTCATAAATATAAGTAAAGAATTTTTATTCAATTACTTCATTGTTAAATAAGTTGACATCAATAATCTTTACAAAAAAAAATTATATTAAAATATGTTAAAAAACATTTTTTTATTTCAAAAAGGCCATACGCCTTTAACACTAATTTTCTCAAATTTGAATATCGTTACCAAAATTAAAAGTCGATATAAAACATTTTTTTAAATTATTAATTTTTAATTTACAATATAAATTGTCGATATTGCTATTTTGATATACAGTAATTGATTGATATAATTGTCGATATAAAACATTTTTTTATTGCAGAGTATATTCAAAGTACTCCAGAATAAAGGAAAATAAGAAACGCCTAATCATCTCGCTCGTGTAAATTATATTACTCAAGTAAAGATTATTTTTTAATATAATATTGTTGGTAATAAATTATAATAATATTTCAAAGTTATTTGTTAGTAAAATAATAACATTTTTCATGATACTTTTTTTTTAGACTAATATAAAAGGTTTTATTTTAAAAGCTTTTAGTTATTAAAATAATTTCTTTCATGATATAAAACAACAAGAAAGTGAAAGATAATATGGTACATTATACTATTATACGCTATAAGTTAATAACATACATTAAAAATCTAATTTAATACATTATTTGTGGTAGAGCTGTCAGCATCGATTAATCACTTGAATATAATTCAACTAACCAGAGAATATACCTGGGTTAATGTTGTATATATTTTTAGAACGTAGATTATTACGCGATTTAACATATTAACGTTTTTTTCTACATTATTTTTCATGTAAACAAGAAGAAACATTATATTTTTAAGCGGAAAAGGAAAGAAATACAATTTTTATGTAGCTCTTTCATTTCCCTGGCATTATAACTTTAGAGCTATGCTGCAAGAAGGAAAGCATAGTAATCAGTCAAAAAATAGGGTATAGTTTTTTTTTGTATTTCTCAATGTTTCATGATCTAAGTACCCTAAAAACAAAAAATAGATGGGGTAATGTTCGTACCTACATATGTATGTAAATATATAGGTGTGTTAGCGTGTTTTATTTTTTTTTTTTTTGTTTTACCTCCGGAACTACAATTAAGTATATCTTCAGAGGGATGAGATGAATGAATTGTAGCGTGTG